>OY660867.1:36402240-36412240 GCA_962446985.1 Xyrichtys novacula
TTTTGTCGTTCTCCTCTCTTCTGTTTCTAGCATGGGTTGTGGAAAGCTTGTCCACCCTGACAGGCCTGCAGAGTTTCTCGACAGGTAAAGATCGCTGCTTCAGCTTCAGCCTCACGGCTCCTAAACTCTGCTTCTGTCAGCTGCTCAAACCTCCCATCGCTGCATGCAGAAACGCTCGGAGGACGTTCGCTTGTTTGCTGTCATGAGTTGGATTGTTTTGCACTCGGTACTAACAGACTTGGAGTAAAATCCACTCGCTCTGTGAGACCGGCAGGATCAGATCTGTGAGTTTAAGAGCGTTTAATAAATACGTCTGAGATTAACAGAGTTTGGTGATTAACCCTCTCTTCATGTTAATGTCGTGTGTTTTCAGTCGAAGTATAACAGAATAACAGTAACTTAGAGTAAAATCCACTCGCTCTGTGAGACCGGCAGGATCAGAGAAGGTCAGTAAACAGTCAGTAAATCTACTTTTCGGATTATTTTCAGAAGAATCTTTTTTTTCCTCTTGTCCTAAAAACTGACTCTGAAAAGATAATCCAGGTCATTTTATATATTCGAGTCGATACAGTAAATATCTGTGGATCACAAACTCTCTACCTCAGGCAGACTCTCAGTTTGTGTGGGTTCTGGCGCCCCCTGTGGACAGACCAGTCAAAAATATCCCCTGCTGACTTCTTAACAGTGAAGCGGGTCGTTGTCTCAGTGCTGACTCTCCTCAGACCCGCAGCTTTAAAACGAGGTCAAAGTAAAAACCGCAGAGTCTGTAGTTTCTAAACATGTTCCTGATCCAGATCCTTGTTCCTCCTTCAGACAGTAAACCGGTGGAACTGCTCCTTTAATCTGGGACTAATGGAGCGGTGGCAGCTTGACTTTGCTCTCCCAGAGTAACGTCCTGATGGAACATGTCAGGACGCCTCCTTCATCTTTAATTCAGCGCTCCTCTGTGTGATCGTCCTCTCCTCTCTCTAACACTAACTTGATTTCGCTCTCTGCGTGAGGCGCCTGATGAGCCGCTGAGCCGCTCTAATGCAGAGATGATATTCAGGGTGATTGATGTGTTGTGTCTGCGGCGTACAGCGGGGAAAGTTTGAGTTTGTTCTCGGAGTAATAACTCGGTGTTGGATTTAATAGGAAGGACCTTTTCTGATCAAATGAAGTCTTTTCTTCCTTCAGCCTGTGATTTTATTTCCTCTGAAATGAAGGAAGGAAATCAGACGTCAGGCCGCCGCTGTGACTCTGCAGACACGTGTTCCTCTCCGATAACAGAGTTTATGAGCGCTTTGAACCACCGTCTCATATTGAACTCCGACTCTTTGATTGAAGCCTGAAACCTTAAAGAGAGAGAGAGAGAGAGAGAGGGAGAGAGAAAGAGAGAGAGAGAGAAAGAGAGAGAGAGAGAGAGTTTACTTCCTGGGAAATCCACCTGCAGCGATTCTCACAACAGAGAAAAAACACCTTCACCAGACGTCTGATCACCATCTGTGTCTGTGCTCAGCAGCTCACCCTCATCTATCCTCCTCTGTTTCACTTAAAGGGACAGTTCACCTCTTTCTAACGTGTGGTGGTCTAAGACAGTGGTCCTCAGCTCGTCTCTCTCTGGGACACACATTTTCCCACCGTCCTTAAGACGCGACCAACTCTGATAAAATTCAAACCAAGAAAATTTAGTTTTTATAAAAAAAAAAAACCTTTAAAGACTGAAATCTTTGACATAAATTCACTGTTTTTATAGAGTAAAGTGAATTTCAGAGCAGATGAACTGAAGACGAGAACGACTGAAGTTACATATACAGAAAATATCAAATTATACAAAATAAAGAGCAAAAATAACGTGTAATTTTACTGCATCAGGACACATTAATAAGAAACTGAGGAAGGCCGTGATATACCGCCTTTCAAAATAAGTTATTTTTCAAAATAAAAGACAAAACAAACATCAGATGCACATTTAATTTTTACTTATTTAACAAGCTGTTTGTGACCCGTTCTGGATGGGTCGCGAATGGACACTGTCTGCCTCCTCTCTGAGAACAGCGCCCTCTGGTGACGGGCTGCAGTATAGGTCCTAAACCCCGCCTCCTTATGGAGCTGTGGACAAACTTTCTAAATGAATGACACAGAATATAAATGTTTCTCCCCCCTGGTTGTGATGTTGACATGTAGTTACTGTCAGACTGGTTTGTGCTCAAGTCCTCTTTTTTCTGTACAGCTCCATTTTTAAAAGTTATTAGGGGGTTCATGTTTGCTATGATTGACACCTGATACAGCCAATGGGAGGACAGAGATTGAGGAGATCACCGGGGGATACGCTGTTTGAGCCGAGCGTCATCACAGAGACTCTCCCGCTGAATGAGTAAATACAGTCTGTGGTGGTGACGCTCTGGAGGATGTAGAACATTCTAGAATATCACCGAACATTCCGTAACATCAAAGACATTCTAAAAGATCAATAACATTCTATAACATCAAAGACATTCTAAAAGATCAATAACATTCTATAACATCAAAGACATTCTAAAAGATCAATAACATTCTATAACATCAAAGACATTCTAAAAGATCAATAACATTCTATAACATCAAAGACATTCTAAAAGATCAATAACATTCTATAACATCAAAGACATTCTAAAATATCAGTAAGATTCCGGAATGTTTCAGAAAATTTTGGACTTTTGGAAACATACTGGAACAGTCCAGGGGGTTTGTGTTTTCTATGATTGACACCTGATACAGCCTATGGGAGGACAGAGATTGAGTAGATCACCGGGGGATACGCTGTTTGAGCCGAGCGTCATCACAGAGACTCTCCTGCTGAATGTGAACAACGCTACTGAACAATGTTGGTTTGAGGAAGTGGAGAAAAAAACGCAGAATTACTGAGAACTTTTCAGCTTCAAGTCTGTAAACTGGAGGAAGGAGGAACCAAGTGGTCCAGAGTAAAAACAGTCTGTGGTCGTGACCCACCAGATAAGAATGACTGGTCTAATGGATTTGTGGACAGGCTCCTCTATCAGACTGTTTCTCTGTGTGAGTCTGATGGTTTTTCCAGTTTTCACAGAAACACGTTTGTTTGTTTGTTTGTTTGTTCCTGGACCTGCAGCACGCCGATCAGCTGATTGGGCCAGGATTAGTGAGTTCCTGTAGATCTGGATCGTTTAAGGTTGATGTGTGTGAATGTGATCTTAGCTCAGTCTGACCTTCAGCAGATAACTCAGTGTATCTGAATGAAGTCCACATCCGTGGGTGACGCAGTAGAAACACCTGAACACCTGCTGTGAGGACGCTCTGGTTCTCAGGATGAACCAGTGAGGCAGGATCTCAGGACCACAGCTGGATGTGAGCTGCTGGTTTCCTCTGATTCTGGAAGATGCTCAAGTCCTGCTCCTGACTGCAGGGACTCACAGTTTCAGTGATTCTCTGAAGGCTGCAGACCTGATCAGCTGATCACGGCGCCGCAGTCAGAGGAGCAAACGTGAGCCAGTTCTACAGTGGACTAAAAACTGGACTGACTGCAGTGAAAAACATGAACTAACTGCTAATCTCAGGGTCATCTCAGATGTAGATCAGACACACGACTAACCAAAGGAGAGTCTGTGTGTGAGTGAAACCTGCAGAGAGAGCCGAGTCATCATTAACATCCGTCACACTCACGGCTAACAAACATCCGTGTTCTCCTCCTGCAAACAAAACCAGATCTGATCTGATTCCAGAGCTGAGGAGAGGCGAGACGAACGGGTTCGATCAGAGGAGGAGGAACAAAGAGGGAGGAGTTTATGGAGGAAAGGTTAATAAAGGATCAGGTTAGTGTGAGAGTGAGAGATGAAAACAGCAACGAGAGGAGACAGGAGAGAGAGGGAGAGCTGAGACCATGAAAGAGAGGGAACCACACACAGGCTGTGAGAGCAGTGTGTGTGTGTGTGTGTGTGTGAGTCAGCCTACTTTAGATGTAGGGCTCTTGTTACCGGAGGCGAGTGAAGGCCTTCTCTCTTACTCACAGTCAATTGGCCGACGATTCAGTGTCACTGTTAGAGCCACCAAATGGGAGCAATTTCACAACATCCGCCTCTGGCAACAATACCTCTGTGTGTGTGTGTGTGTGTGTGTGTGTGTGTGTGTGTGTGTGTGTGTGTGTGTTAAATGCCTTCACTCACACACAAGTACACCATTGAAGCTGGTCTGTGTGATCGTTTCCATCTCAGCTGAGAAATATCTCATAAAGAGGAGAGTCCCGCTCCAAACCCCGGAGCTCATCCAGGCGACGAGTCCACCAGGTTGTCAGGCGAGCTGGCAGTTCGGAAAAATACGATTTTTAAATATATATAAATATAAATAAGAGTTTTACAAGAGAGTCCGGTTCATCAGAAACACCCGGGTTCAGGACTCTTCTCCTACTGAGACACACTCGACATGGTCTTCCCTGAAAGAGTCTGAACCCCCGACCTCCACCTTCATCCTGATGGTCTCCTAAAAGGTCGTATCCTCCGATCGTAGCTGATCGTAACCATTCAAGTTAACGTGTCAATTTACACCGACTTCTTTCCGTTCCTCTGCGGATCGCCGGACTCCTCAGCTGATCACAAGAGTTCTATTTTTTCTGGACGCCGGAGCATGGCGGATAAATTCAGCACAGATTAACCCGTGCTGGAAAGGAAGTCGGGCACAGACACAAAATAAAACATCCGGCTTCTTTTCAAAATAAAACACTCCGTGTTTCAGGAGGATCGTATTTCACACCATGCAAACGGGCGGAGACGAACAAGTGAAAGGTTTTTAGACGTCATTTCACCCCGATGACACCATGGATGAGGAGATGCTGATTCTAGAAGTCTAGAAGTAGATTTCCTCCTCTGGAAGGACACAATCTACTGCTTATATGTCTATGTGTCTGTCTTTAGAGAGACAACTCGTTATCGTGAGATTGAACGTGAATCTGAGGGTTCTTGAGAGTTCCTCACAAACAGATCTGGTAGGAATTGGCGGACGGCGAAAATCGTGACGGAAATATGAAGGTCATTGTCTGGATTTCAGCCGATGGTATAGAAATAAAACCTGTAGATATTGTTTAAATGTGAGGATGCAGCATCTATGATTTCTAATTCTAAGTCCAGCTGTCCTTTCCATGCGGTGATTTCCACTTTAGAGTCTGTTTTGCTGAAATATGAAGGTCATTGTCTTTGTTGTAGATATAAATCCTGTAGATCTTCTCCAGTATTAAAGAGCCTTCATGGATGAGGATGCAGCGTTTGATCTTGACGGTTCGACGGTCCAGTTTTACTTGAAGTCCCCCTCCTCTGAGTCTGAACTGGGACGACCCGGTCCTCTTCTCCTCCGATGATCAGCAGAGTCTCATTTATAAGTTGTGTTTGTGGGTCTGTTGGAGGAGCAGAGGTGTGATCTGGTTGTGTTTGTCTCCAGTTTAATACCAGTTTGGAGCTCCCTGTGAAATCCCTGTGAGTTTTAATTAGACGTAGAGAGCTGTAGGCTGGAGTTTCAGGGGAACACTGAGTCCAAATTAGACCGGCTGTACAGGTCTCTGAAGGACTCTAAGAGGCGCACTTAGCCTTTTACAGGACTGCAGATCCTTAAATTCAGCAGCAGCACAGCTCCCCATGCTAGCATTAGTAATCTACCCTCTATTAAGAGATTTGTATGAACAGCAACGAGCTCTGATATCCTGCATTATAGTGCTGTTTGATGGGTTATTAAAACACAGCATTGATTTTTTAAAGTCCTCTGATTAAATGGATCCGCTCTCAAAGACTCATTTCCACTTTTGAAAACAGGCTCATATATTTTCCGTGTTTCGACGTGAGCAGAAATGGATGTTTCTGTTTGATGTGTGAGGAAAGTCGGACTCTAATCTGCGGAGTTCGGGGTTTTCCGTTTGGCCTCGGGGAGCTAAAAGTCGCTGAGTAGACTGAAATATTGAAAGGTTGATTATCCGAGCCGCCAAAGTCGAAGAATATGGAAGAGCTGCTGACGGGCTGAGAGGCGTTTAAACCCTGGGCATGTGATCACGCTCCTACAGCATGCTGATTGGATGAAGCGACGGTCCTTTAGAGTACGATAAATGAGTGCTGATAAACTGAGCTGTGGGTCAGATCAGGAGAAAGACGACGATAACATGACGGAGATGAGGGGAGGATAGAGAGGTGTCATCTCTGAGGGGAGGACAAGATGTTCATTCAACACCTGCTGGTCAGTCTGACAGAGAGAGAGAGAGGAGGAGAGAGGAGGGTAACAACGGGGGAGGCTAAAGAGGAGAGAGAGGAGGAGTATAGCGGAGGTCTCTCTCTCTCTCTCTTTAATCCTGTTTTTCTCTTTAATAATAAAGTCGTACTTTAATCTCAGATTAGCTCCACACCATCAGGATCCTCCGTCATCACATGGAGATCTCTGTGGTACCTGACCAGGTGGAGCGCTGATCCAGATGTTTCAGTTCTTTCCAACGATGTGCTTAACGCCACCGTCCAAAAACCTGAGTCCTTCAGATTGGTCCAACCTGTTCATCAGTTTCTACTGAGGATCAATTTTTCGTAACCAAGGAAATGGATAACTGATATTAAGAACTGATATTCATTTATTTTGAAACACGTGCTTTTATTGACATGAGAAGTTTAGACATGAAAGTTATTTCAGCCCTTTCCTTGTCCAAATTCAAGGCAGGCGCTAAAATAACCTTCGTAGATGTCGCCGTCTTGTTCCCGCCTCCGATTTGCTTTTTTCCGACTTGGTAACTGAAACTCTGGGAACTGTCGTCATTTTCAGCTCGGACATCTGACCTCTGAGGAAACTCGAACGCACAAGAAAACCCGAACGAGCGGGTTTTAAAATAAACGTATCTTATCAGTTAAAAAAACGTCCGATGCTGATTATCGTAAAAATGC
Organism: Xyrichtys novacula; assembly: GCA_962446985.1. Taxonomy (NCBI): domain Eukaryota; kingdom Metazoa; phylum Chordata; class Actinopteri; order Labriformes; family Labridae; genus Xyrichtys; species Xyrichtys novacula. Next base: position 36,409,134 of record OY660867.1, read on the forward strand.
TGAATCTCTGCCGATATTATCGGACATGATGATTATTAGTTGATCCTTATTTTCTACCAGAATTCAGAATTTTGTGTTTTAGTTCCTGTTAGAAAAGACAAAGAGGTCGGAGTCTCTGCTGTCTCAGTTAAACATAAATATAAATATATATAAATATAAAGTTAAATATAATTATAATATATAAATAAATATAAAGTTAAATATAAATATAATATATATATAAATATAAAGTTAAATATAAATATAATATATATATAAATATAAAGTTAAATATAAATATAATATATAAATAAATATGAAGTTAAATATAAATATAATATATATATAAATATAAAGTTAAACATAAATATAAAATATATATTAATATGAAGTTAAATATAATTATAATATATAAATAAATATAAAGTTAAATATAAATATAATATATATATAAATATAAAGTTAAACATAAATATAATATATATATAAATATAAAGTTAAACATAAATATAATATATATATAAATATAAAGTTAAACATAATTATAATATATATATAAATATAAAGTTAAATATAAATATAATATATATATAAATATAAAGTTAAACATAAATATAATATATATATAAATATAAAGTTAAACATAAATATAATATATATATAAATATAAAGTTAAACATAAATATAATATATATATAAATATAAAGTTAAATATAAATATAATATATATATAAATATAAAGTTAAACATAAATATAATATATATATAAATATAAAGTTAAACATAAATATAATATATATATAAATATAAAGTTAAACATAAATATAATATATATATATATAAAGTTAAATATAAATATAATATATATATAAATATAAAGTTAAATATAAATATAAATATAATATATATATAAATATAAAGTTAAATATAAATATAATATATATATAAATATAAAGTTAAATATAAATATAATATATATATAAATATAAAGTTAAACATAAATATAATATATATATAAATATAAAGTTAAATATAAATATAATATATATATAAATATAAAGTTAAATATAAATATAATATATATATAAATATAAAGTTAAATATAAATATAATATATAAATAAATATAAAGTTAAATATAAACTCTCTTCAGAGTTTTAAAACAGCTGCAGGTTTTTATCTCTCCTCAGTTTCACGACCACTGACCTCGAACCATAAAGTTGGATCTCTGTAAAGACACAAACATGGTCCTGTGGATCGGCCGCAGTAACAAAGCGCCTCGTTGTGTACCGTGGAGCGTCATAAGAAGGTGGACGTGGCGTTTGTAAGAGCCGATCCGTGGTGTGGGGCTGACCTCGGGGGCGGAGATAAAGCTGTCGCTGTGAAGGAGTTTTAATCAAAGTCGGAAACCTTGAACTTTCTTCTCCTCACATTAGCTGTTGTCCTTCTCCTCCATGAAGGGGCTAAAACTCTGAGCGGGTTCGATTTGTCAGGCCAAGTTGGCAGGTCATTTAAATTGGCGGGACGTGGAGGCATACATCAGAGGTGACACCCGGAGAATAAGAGCTGAGATTCATGCCGCCGACTCTCTTCCTTCACACTCTCCCTTTCTTTATCTTCTCCTCTCCAGCTCTTCCCCTCTCTCTCCGCCTCATTTGCAGCTCTCTCTCTCTCTCTCTCTCCATCTCTCTCTCCTCTTTTTAATGAGTCCAACAGACATAGAGCGTCATTAAGAGAGAGAAGATGGGCTCGGCGTGATGAGATGGAGAGCTGCCCTAATTGGCTGGTTTGTTCGTTGTGGAGATGAATTCTGTCTCTTGGATTAACGTCTCTGCTCCGTCCTCCCGGCATCGGTTAAGAAACAGCATCGCCTCCACCTGCACCACTTCACCAATTATTTAGACTGATTGATCTGATTTTAACCAAGGACACATCCGCTCCGACCTCCTTCAGCCTCACCTGACAGAGTTTACTCCTCTGAGGGAAAGTGAGACCGATTCAACTTTTATCGACCGATCTTTAAAGTTTGAAAACAAGAAACAAAAACCCTCGCTGTCTGATAGACGCCCTCACCATAACCCGGGATTTCCACCGCATCCGGAACAGCGGCGAGTTTCGCCTTACACCAATTCCAACCAGATCCGTTTATGAGGCGAATGTCGTGGCGGATTACAGACAACAGGAATCAAGAACCTGCAGATTCACGTTCAATCACACGATAACAAGTTGTCTCTCTAAAGACAGACACATAGACATATAAGCAGTAGATTGTGTCCTTCCAGAGGAGGAAATCTACTTCTAGACTTCTAGAATCAGCATCTCCTCATCCATGGTGTCATCGGGGTGAAATGACGTCTAAAAACCTTTCACTTGTTCGTCTCCGCCCGTTTGCGTGGTGTGAAAGCTACGATCGGAGGATACGACCTTTTAGGAGACGATCAGGATGGGGTCAAAATTAGGGGTCACCCTCACTGTCCCATAGACCCCCTGGTGTTTGACTGTTAACATCAGTCGTCCTGTGAGCCTTAATCAGGTTTTGTAGAAGGATGTGGATTCCGAGCTGAACTCTGATTGATTGATTGATTGATTGATTGATCGATCAAAGTTTTTTTTGAACATATATATTAAAATGATCTTATCAGTGTTTCCTGAAGATTGATCTGACAGTCAGCAGCTGAACTAACCAAACCCGGTCTGTCCTGACCAGGTCTCCTTTAGGTCACCGCACGCCTGCCTCACCTCCACGCCGCTGACCTGCGTCCTCCTGAGAGCGCCACACGGTTGGCGCTCTGATCAGGTGAAATGTCTGACGTCCATGTCTTTGTCTCTCATCCTCTCCAGACCGGCTCCCAAAGCTTCCTCTGAGAAGGACAGCAGCAGTGACAAGAAGGAACGTCCCATGAGCACCATGAGCGAGGCGTCCAACTACACCGGGGGCTCCGACTACAGCACCTTCCCCGGCAGCCCCACCACCACCGTCACCACGGGAACCACCACCACCTCCACGGCATCCACACGGGTCAGCATCCACCCTTCCTCAAAGCTTACACACACACACACACACACACACCTGAGGCCATGGCGCTCCAGGTGTGTGTGTGTGTGTGTGTGTGTGTGTGTGTGGACGGA
>OY660867.1:36417240-36419740 GCA_962446985.1 Xyrichtys novacula
GAAGATCAGAAAGATCAATAATCTCAAAATGATGTTAAAAACTATTTTCTTAAACTGAGCTCTTTATTCTGTTCTGTCTTTAAACGTGTAAGTGCTGCCCTCACCAGGGTCTGTCAGGTTTAACTCTGTAGTTTATCTGAGGAGAAAATCTGATTTTAATTCACCGTTTAGAGTTTTAAAAATGTTGATGCTTTTAGTCGTCGTTTATCCCGTCATGACAACACCAAATATTTTAATACTGACACTTCACACAAAACCACTAAATCAGAATCAGGTGTTGAATATGGACTGAAAAGGCAGAAACAGACTGATTGTGTCTCCTTCAAACTTCTCCTTCTTGGTTCTGATGATTCTGGGTCCAATGGTACCGATGTTTAACTCGACAGAAGCTTGTGGTGAAACGAGGAGGCCGACAGGAAACCGGAGGGAAACGCCGCACCTCCTGACTCCTGCTCAGACGTCAGACAGACTCGGTGGCGTGTGAGGTGGCGTTCTCCGTGCTGACTCTTTCTTCTCTGGTTTGTTCAGATGATAAGGAGGACAACATCCTCGGGAGCATCCTGCTGCCCAGCTTCCACATCTCCATGCTGTCGGTGGACGACCACATCAGCAGGAAGTACGCCTTCAAGGTAAAACGCAACAGTGCGAACAGATGTTTGTGAGCAGGTCGTGACTTTGTCCTGAAGATCAGGAAGGGTCATGAGGAGAGGACGTTCGGAAGTGTCACTCAGAGGTTAAAAAGACGATAAAGTCAGAGTTTGTTGGACTTTAGAGAACCGGTCCGCTCAGAGTTTCAGGATCCGAGTCGTCGGCGCTGTTTCTGCTGAGTCAGCGTGACTTATTCAGACCGTAGGACAGTCAAACGTCACAGAGGGCGAGGTACAGCATCCGAGGTCGGACTGGGCGATTTCGCAAAAAAGTGATCACGATTTATTTAGTCACATCGTCCGATCTCGATCATTATTACGGCCCGACCGATCTGGACTTTTGGGGCCGATGCCGGAATTTTGTAAATGTGAGTAATATTTTTACTTATTTCCTTTTTTCAACAAACAGCTGCTTTTTAACATTTCAGACTCTTCTTAGAAATTTTCCACGTATTGATCATGAATTTATCGTGAATCGAACTCAGACCCAGAAAAGTGTTTTCTGCGCCCTCTACAGGAGAAGTCAGGGAACTTTTTAAATGGCAGAACATTTTCAAAGTGAAACAGAATCTTATTCTCCGCATTTTATTTCTGAAAACATCGGTGACAATCGCCGATAAATCGGTCGGCCCTAATTATTATCACGATTTTTCATTTTTTTTAAACTGTCGGTTTTAAAACATCTGAACTAAAAACTAAAGAAACTAGAGAAAGATCAGTTCAAGATTTTATTAACGAAGAAAATTAAAGAAGAAAAACTTAACCCCCCCCCCCCCCCTCCCTCCTTTTTATCCCCCCACCCTCACCCACCCTCCCGCCCCCACCCACCCTCCCGCCCTCACCCCCCCACCAGGCCACCCACCCCAACATGCGGACGTACTACTTCTGCACGGACACAGCCAAAGAGATGGAGTCGTGGATGAAGGTCATGACGGACGCCGCTCTGGTGCACACGGAGCCGGTCAGGAGGTCGGTACTCACGGCGGCGAAACCCCGCCCACTCAGCGTCAGATCAGACATCTGCAGATCTCTGATATTCTCCCCCGAGTCCTCCTAAAGGAAAGTGAGGAGTTTAGAGGTTCTCCTCTTCAGGATTCTCCTCGGAGACGCCAGGAGAACTTGTAGTCAGGAGGAGGAGGAGAGAGAGGAGGAGGAGGAGGAGTTTCTTCCTCCTCTTCAGACAGAAGACTTTTCTTTTTCATTTCTGCAGTAAGCATTAGAGAGCCCGCTTCAGTCTGCTCTGAGATTTTCAGGAACGACTTCAGTCCAAGAAAACTTCAACTTTACAGATAAATCAACAAATACTGTATAAACATAGATATATGTAAATATAGATATACAGTTATATAGATATAGATGTATATAGACATAGATAATAATGATGTTTTAACAGACCAGAGTGAGAAACTGAGAATCATGTGAAGATATTAAAGAACAGCCCCGCCCCCTTAACCCGATTGGCTGTTTCTCCGGCAGTTTTTTTTAGCATCACAACTTTTTCAGGGTTTTTCAAACATTTTATTTTTCATGGGACAGTAAAATTTTAATATAAAAACTATATTTGAAATCAAAGAGACTTGAATTGAGGATCATTTTACACAGTGAAGGTTGTAGTTTAAAAAAAAAAGAGTGTTTTATATTTTTATTTATTGACTTTTTTTAATGAACTTGTTTTTTTTTTACTTCCATATAATCTGTAAATTCAACAACTTCAAGTTTGAAAGAAACTTTTTTATTCTTCCCGTCAAAAACCTGCGGCTGCAGATCTTCACAGCTGTTAACCGGGCCGGTCCAGACCGCAGGCCGGTCCAGACCACAGGCCGGTCCAGACCACAGGCCGGTCCAGACCACAG
>OY660867.1:36424740-36429740 GCA_962446985.1 Xyrichtys novacula
TTCCAGAGGAGGAAATCTACTTCTAGACTTCTAGAATCAGCATCTCCTCGTCCATGGTGTCATCGGGGTGAAATGGCGTCTCGCTCTGAGGTCACACTCGCTCCTCACGTGTCCGTCTGTCCGTCTTCTCTTTCAGCGTCACGTCCTATCAGACCTTACCCAGGAACATGCCCAGCCACCGCGCTCAGATGGTTCCCCGATACCCAGAAGGCTACAGGACGCTCCCCCGCAACAGCCTGATGAGACCGGACAGCATCTGCAGCGTGGCGGGCTCCGTGTACGACCGCGCCCTCCGCCCCGCCTCCACCAGCACTGTCATGACCACGGCGGAGAAGAGGAGGTCGATGAGGGACGACACCATGTGGCAGCTGTACGAGTGGCAGCAGAGACAGGCCTTCTCCAGGCAGAGTCTGGCCCAGCCCACAGGTACTGAGTCCACCAGAGAGGTACTGAGAGGTGATCCGGGACTGGGGTCAGGATCAGGATCAGGATCAGGGTCAGGATCAGGGTTTGGATCAGGGTTTGGATCAGGGTCAGGATCAGGGTCAGGGTCAGGGTTTGGATCAGGGTTTGGATCAGGGTTTGGATCAGGGTTTGGATCAGGGTCAGGATCAGGGTTTGGATCAGGGTCAGGATCAGGGTCAGGGTCAGGGTTTGGATCAGGGTCAGGGTCAGGGTTTGGATCAGGGTCAGGATCAGGGTTTGGATCAGGGTCAGGATCAGGGTTTGGATCAGGGTTTGGATCAGGGTCAGGATCAGGGTCAGGGTCAGGGTTTGGATCAGGGTTTGGATCAGGGTTTGGATCAGGGTTTGTATCAGGGTTTGGATCAGGGTCAGGATCAGGGTCTGGATCAGTGTTTGGATCAGGGTCAGGATCAGGGTCAGGATCAGGGTTTGGATCAGGGTTTGGATCAGGGTTTGGATCAGGGTTTGGATCAGGGTTTGGATCAGGGTCAGGATCAGGGTCAGGATCAGGGTTTGGATCAGGGTTTGGATCAGGGTCAGGATCAGGGTCTGGATCAGGGTTTGGATCAGGGTTTGGATCAGGGTCAGGATCAGGGTTTGGATCAGGGTCAGGATCAGGGTCAGGATCAGGGTCAGGATCAGGGTTTGGATCAGTGTTTGTATCAGGGTCAGGATCAGGGTCAGGATCAGGGTTTGGATCAGGGTTTGTATCAGGGTCAGGATCAGGGTCAGGATCAGGGTTTGGATCAGGGTTTGTATCAGGGTCAGGATCAGGGTCAGGATCAGGGTTTGGATCAGGGTTTGTATCAGGGTCAGGATCAGGGTCAGGATCAGGGTTTGGATCAGGGTTTGTATCAGGGTCAGGATCAGGGTTTGGATCAGTGTTTGGATCAGGGTCTGGATCAGGGTCAGGATCAGGGTCAGGATCAGGGTCTGGATCAGGGTTTGGATCAGGGTTTGGATCAGGGTCTGGATCAGGGTCAGGATCAGGGTCTGGATCAGGGTTTGGATCAGGGTCAGGATCAGGGTTTGGATCAGGGTCAGGGTCAGGGTCAGGATCAGGGTTTGGATCAGGGTTTGGATCAGGATCAGGGTTTGGATCAGGGTCAGGATCAGGGTTTGGATCAGTGTTTGGATCAGGGTCAGGATCAGGGTTTGGATCAGGGTTTGGATCAGGGTTTGGATCAGGGTTTGGATCAGGGTTTGGATCAGGGTCAGGATCAGTGTTTGGATCAGGGTCAGGATCAGGGTCAGGATCAGGGTTTGGATCAGGGTTTGGATCAGGGTTTGGATCAGGGTTTGGATCAGGGTTTGGATCAGGGTTTGGATCAGGGTCAGGATCAGGGTTTGGATCAGGGTCAGGATCAGGGTCAGGATCAGGGTTTGGATCAGGGTTTGGATCAGGGTCAGGATCAGGGTCTGGATCAGGGTTTGGATCAGGGTTTGGATCAGGGTCAGGATCAGGGTTTGGATCAGGGTCAGGATCAGGGTCAGGATCAGGGTTTGGATCAGGGTCAGGATCAGGGTTTGGATCAGGATCAGGGTCAGGATCAGGGTTTGGATCAGGGTTTGGATCAGGGTTTGGATCAGGATCAGGGTCAGGATCAGGGTTTGGATCAGGGTTTGGATCAGGGTCAGGATCAGGGTTTGGATCAGGGTTTGGGTCAGGATCAGGGTCTGGATCAGGGTTTGGATCAGGGTCAGGATCAGGGTTTGGATCAGGGTCAGGATCAGGGTCAGGATCAGGGTTTGGATCAGGATCAGGGTCAGGATCAGGGTCAGGATCAGGGTTTGGATCAGGATCAGGATCAGGATCAGGGTCAGGATCAGGGTCAGGATCAGGGTTTGGATCAGGGTTTGGATCAGGGTCAGGATCAGGGTTTGGATCAGGGTCAGGATCAGGGTTTGGATCAGGGTTTGGATCAGGGTTTGGATCAGGGTCAGGATCAGGGTTTGGATCAGGGTTTGGATCAGGGTTTGTATCAGGGTCAGGATCAGGGTCAGGATCAGGGTTTGGATCAGGGTCAGGATCAGGGTCAGGATCAGGGTCAGGATCAGGGTCAGGATCAGGGTTTGGATCAGGGTCAGGATCAGGGTTTGGATCAGGGTTTGGATCAGGGTCAGGATCAGGGTTTGGATCAGGGTTTGGATCAGGGTTTGTATCAGGGTCAGGATCAGGGTCAGGATCAGGGTTTGGATCAGGATCAGGGTCAGGATCAGGGTTTGGATCAGGGTTTGGATCAGGGTCAGGATCAGGGTTTGGATCAGGGTTTGGGTCAGGATCAGGGTCAGGATCAGGGTTTGGATCAGGGTCAGGATCAGGGTCAGGATCAGGGTCAGGATCAGGGTCAGGATCAGGGTTTGGATCAGGGTCAGGATCAGGGTTTGGATCAGGGTTTGGATCAGGGTCAGGATCAGGGTTTGGATCAGGGTTTGGATCAGGGTTTGTATCAGGGTCAGGATCAGGGTCAGGATCAGGGTTTGGATCAGGATCAGGGTCAGGATCAGGGTTTGGATCAGGGTTTGGATCAGGGTCAGGATCAGGGTTTGGATCAGGGTTTGGGTCAGGATCAGGGTCAGGATCAGGGTCAGGATCAGGGTTTGGATCAGGGTCGGGATCGGGATCAGGATCAGGATCAGGATCAGGTCAGAGTCAGGGTGACGGTTAGGGTCAGGATCAGGGTTTGGATCAGGGTTTGGATCAGGGTCAGGATCAGGATCAGGGTTAAATAATCTGGTCATCATCAGGCGTCGTCATGTTTTAAACCACTCTCCGGGTTACGGCTCCGATCATGTGACCATGACAGGAAGTGATGGCGGCGTTGAAACCACCTGACCGCTCTCTGACTCTCTTCCAGCTGTCAGTCATTACGGCACCCTGCCCAGCACAAAGACCATGGGTAACATCTCCGAGCACGCCGTGGCACACTCCATCCCCACCTCGCCGTCGCACGGCTCCCTGGCGGTCTACAGCACCTTCTCGCCGCCTCGCCAGCAGGCTCCTCCCAACCCCAGCAGCTCCCAGTCCGAGGTGTCCTCTCCGGTCTTCAGAGGGGACCTGACCCTGGAGCCGCGGCACAGAGCACACGTGGTCAAGGTAAAGGGCGGAGCCTCTTTTCACTCTCATATAACAGTAGACATCTACATCCTAGATCTGCTGACCTAGAAGCTGTCAGGGACCTTCAGGGGAAAACAGAGGAGGAGCTGCTCGTGTGTGTGTGAGTCTGTGCGCGACTTCCTGTCCAGCACGGGTTCATCTGTGCTGAATTTATCCGCCATGCTCCGGCGTCCAGAAAAAACGTTAACTTGAATGTTTACGATCAGCTACGATCGGAGGATACGACCTTTTAGGAGACGATCAGGATGAAGGTGGAGGTCGGGGGTTAAAGTTCAGTTTCATAGATCTGTGGGGAGGAGTTAAAAAGTTCAAAAGTTAAAAAGTTAAAAAGTTAAAAAGTTAAAAAGTTCACACTTTACCAAAAAAACGTCATCATTGACTCAGAGCCTGATCCTTTTTGGATAAACATCTGCAGAAGTTTCCTCCTCCTCCTCCTCCTCCTCCTCCTGCTCCTCCTCCTCACAGAGTCTAATTTGGGGTTTGAAGTGGAGCTTCATCCTGTAAACCAAAGAGCTGATAGAGTCTCTGTTTGCGGCGGTTTCTTCTATATTTTGCTCCGAATGAGTAAAATGAGAGCTGATGGAGTTGGCGTGATGGACCTCCGAGTGTGTTTGACATCCTGTCCTTCAGAGACTGAAGAGGCGCTCCTCCTCAGGTCTGGAGGGTCCACAGATGTTCCTCCTCATGGGAGATTGGCAGGAAGCTGAGTTCACTGAGTCACATGTGAGACCGCGGTCCGACCCGGTCCCACTGTGACACCTCGGATCAGGTCTGCTCTGTATTCAGGGAAACACAGAAGAGTGTCACCATGGTAACGTCACATAGAGAGCTGCTGTCGTCCTCACTGTGGTTATCGACGGAGCCGTTTACACTCTGAACCATCAATGATCAGAGTTTGGAGGGTTTCAGCTGCTCCAGTTCCTGAAAATCAAAGTTTCTGTTTTTAAAGTAAGATCAGTGATTTTCAGCGGCGCTCACAGACGTTTCTGCTCTTCTCTTTGTTCGGTGAAGTCCTTCCTCCACTCTCCGTGTCCATTATTGAATCCAAGTCTGGTCTGGTCGTGTTCTGACAGAGACAGCAGATGTTTTTAGGCAGATATAAAACAGGACGTCAGGTCTCCTGTCATGTCTGTCTTTTAGCATCGATAAACTCTTTAAACTCGTTCTGCTCGGATTAGAGAGTTTTTAAAGCCGTCACACTTCTGCTCAGCTCTCCAGTCTCTGTGAGCAAACATCGTTTCTTTATAACGATCATCAGGCTGCAGCTAAAACAACGTTTTTCAGTGTCAGATCTGATGATTCTCAGACATCTGTGTGAAAACACGTCCACAGGAGAGGTCTCGAACCCACCGCTCTTTTTCTGTTTCTTTGGATAAACTGGTCGTTCAGTTTTCAGTGAGTTTCTGTCGTCCTCTCA
>OY660867.1:36437240-36459740 GCA_962446985.1 Xyrichtys novacula
TAAAATCATGATTTTGTTAACAGGTATGGATTTATGTGCTGTCGAGTTAATATATTTGAACAAGAGCAAAGTAAAGTTAAATCAGCTAATTTTCCAATGAGGTTCTGTTACTGAACGGAACTACACCATGTTCTACTGAGGTTAGTACATATAGGGTCACAGCCATAGTACTAGACACCAAACATCTTTTTAACTTTGACTCATTTCTTTAGCAAAGAGACTAAACACAACTCACCTACTCTCTTCCAGCAGACGCTTGTTTGTAGAGAGACCTCAGGCCAGTCCATTATGGACTACAGCGGGGTGCCGCAGCTCAAGGAAGAACATTTATGATGAAGTTAGGTGCTGTTCTGAGCATTATCTGTGGCTATAGAGTGGCGTTTTGGTTGAGGGCGTGTCTCTCTGTATTTCTATCCTGCGGTCGTTACTAAAGTTGGTATAACTAGAGAAGGAAGCGGTCGACAACATTCATCTCTGGAGGGGGGGACTAACTCGGTGTTACGGTGGGTTTGACCCTAAATTAACTTTATGTCGGAATCTCCCTTTAAGGTCTGCCCTCCGTCTTTGTGTGCTCATGTCCGACTCTCTCATATTTCATTTTTGAGTCAGTCTGTCGACTTTTATCAGACGTTCTCGACTCTTCGCTCTCTTCCTCTAAACTCTCTGTCAGCAGTAAGACCAATACTGGTTCTGTATACCTCTGGTTCTGATCCGCCGCTGCACTGACGCTCAGGCTGATTAAACAGGACGTGTTTCTGTAAAGACCAGAACCTCAGACTGGGTTATTCTGGAGTCTCCTCCAGACGGTAAAAACATGAAGCTCTGAGTTTGAAGCGTCTGTGCGAGTTTGTCGTCTCTCCGGCCGAGTCGTGTGCTGCTGTTTCAGATTCAGGACTTTATCACCGAGCTCCAGACTGCTGAAAACTCTGCCTCTGCCTGTTCCCATCGCTCTCTCCTCTGTCTGAACACTCAGACTTTCTCCTTTTATGAGGAGGAGGAGGAGGAGGAGGAGGAGGAGGAGAGTTTGTGTTTGCACCGTGTCAGAAAGCCCAACACTGCAGCTTTGAGTGGAGCGGTTTCTGTCAGCGGGTTTGAAGGCGAGGTCTCTCTGTTTGCATTTTCTATATTCTGCAGACTCACTCACAGATCTGTGAGGTTCTCTGCTCCGAGGGTTTTTTTCTGAAAGCACAGAGTCTGTCAGGGAAACTTCTCTTTTCTCATTAACGCGGAGATGCTCTTCTTCTGAGTCAGAACCAGAACCCAGCAGATACAGTGGGAGTAAAAACAGACGTGTGTGTGACCCTCAGCAGCTTCTGTAGATGATCAAACTGAGAGGACGTTCGTCTGCAAAGGTGTACAGGTTAATAATCTGCAGGTACGAGTTTTTATCTTGAGCGAACAAGATACTGAGTGACCATCATGTGAAGAGAAGGATCTATGAGGAGGGACTCATGAGTTAGGACAAGAAGATAGTTCTTAGGAGGGAATGAAGGAGAAGATCATGACGACAGGATATGGATTTAATCTTGAGGTTAAAGTCAGTATCTTGTTAGAAAGACTAGAGTTGATTTGTGCCGACAGGATCATGACTCCGTCTGATAATCAGGAGTTATCTGGAGAGACGAGATGACGATCTTCATGAATCAGTTTAATCTTTTTAAATTCACGACTCTTTTCTCTTCAAACCGACTTTTCCAGATTTGTCCTAAAACCATAATCCTGCGTCAGATTGACACTTTTGATTTTAAAGCCTGAGAGGCAGAACTCGGGGCTAAAGATAACCCAGCCTTAAAAACTATTCAGACCCTCGTCCTGCATAAAGTCACGTGGTCGTCTGTGTGTTTGAGTCCGAGCTGACGCTGAAACCAGAGCAGAGGTTTTTCCACGTAGAAGACTTTTTAATTTGATGTAACAGTGAACATCTGTCCTCTCCGTCTCTACGTTAGATCGCTCCTCCTCTAATCCCCGCTAACACCTGGGTAAACAGCTTCCAGGCAAATTAAACAGGATTAGAGCGAAAGCAGCGAGCGCTCATCCCTCCATCCTCTCCCTCTGAAACTAAAGACAGGAATCACCCACTGAGTTTGGGGGAAATAATGACTTTGACTCGGAGTCCATTTCACAAAAAGGTGATGGCGTCTCTTCAGACTCAGGAGGTCGTAATTCCTCTTTTCATCAGATCTGAACTCATCTAAATAAATCTGACGTCAGGTCAGTCTTTCCCCCAAAACTGCAGAATGTCCCTTTTCCATGGTCGTGGCTCCTCATCCAAACACGTGTGTTGTTGTCGCCCCCTGCTGGCTGCCTCTGACTCTGCGTCCTCTTTCAGATCAGCCCAGAAGACTTCAAGGACGGCTCCTTCGTCCAGCGCACAGAGGAGGCCGACGTCGACGTAAGACGAGCACAAAAAACACGAACAAAACACACGACAGTGGAGGATAGGGCTTCGCTCATCTGTGTGTGTTTCTGTGTGTGTGTGTGTGTGTGTGTGTGTGTGTGTGTTAGACAAAGCTGAGCAGACTCTGTGAGCAGGACAAGGCCGTAAGGATGCAGGAGGAGAAGCTGCAGCAGCTCCACAGAGAGAAGGTAGAGCTGTCAGCAGCGGTCTGAAAGTTCGCTCTGTTTGCTCGACTCATGTATGATTGTTGTCTCATCGTGTGTGTGTGTGTGTGTGCGCGTGTGTGTGTCCGTTGTGTTGCAGCACACTCTGGAGACGGCGCTGCTGTCTGCCAGTCAGGAGCTGAGCGAGCAGAGCGGCTCCAACGCCACGGCCACGCAGAGTCTGATCCAGCAGAGAGACGTGCTGCAGAACGGTCTGCTCAGCACCTGCAGGGAGCTCACCAGAGTCAGCACGGTGAGCACACACACACACACACTGACACACACACATACACACACACACACTCTCTTTCATGCATCAATTATTGAATCACCAAAGCCTGCGAGTGTAACAGGAAATATTGGCGGCAGTGGAAAAGTCGTCCTCTTTTCGGACATTTTCAGGAACTCTGTTGGAGGCTGAGAGGATTTTTTATGGAAACAGTTTCATGCCAAGAGTTTCTTTTTCCATCCATCTTCTACCACTTATCTGGAGTCGGGTCAGGGGGGCAGCAGCCTAAGCAGGGGAGTCCAGACTTCACCCAGCTGTTTGTCCCAGGACACCCTGGAGATATTCGGTCTCTCCAGGTGTCCTGGGTCCCCCCTGTGGTCTTCTCCTGGTGCGTTTGCCCTGAACACCTCATCAGATGTCCTGGAAGTTTCCTGGTTAGATATCACAGCCTCCTCTGCTGACTGCTCTCAGCAATTTTCTTATTCATTTTTATGTTTTATTTTATTTTATTTATTTTTATTTATTTATTTTTATTTAAAAATTTATATTATTTTTATTTTACTTATATATATACATTTATTTATTAATTATTATTTTAATTAAGTTTTTATTTTATTTATCTGTTTTATTATTATTTTAATTTTTAATTTTATTAATTATTAATTTATTTTTTATTTAATTTATTCATTTAAATTAATTTATCTTTTTAATTTTTAGTTATTTATTCTTAATTATTTAATTTATTCATTTAAATTCATTTATTTTATTTTGCTTATTATTTATTTATTCATTATTATTTTATCCTTTTTTTACTAACTTTTATTGTTTTATTTCTTTATTTTTTTATCCATGTACTTTTATTTATTTATTATATATTTATTTTATTTATTCAAATTAATTAATTTAATTTTATTTATTCTTATTTTTTATTTTTTTATTTTTATTTTTTTGTTTAATTTTGTTATTTATTTATCTAAATTTATTTACTTATTATTATTATTTTCAACTTTTATTTTACTTATTTATTTTAGTTTTTCCGTTCCTTCCTCTCCGAGCTCATCTCCACCTCACACTGAAGTCAAAGTCCTCTGAGCAGAGACACCTGCGCTCGCTCTACTCTCACCTGTACGATGAAGTTATCACAAAACCCTTTAGTCGACAGTTTAAAGGTTCTGTTCTGGAGTCATGTGACCGATGGAGACTCGACCAGAGTTCAGGTCTTCAGGTGTTTGTTTTACCTGTGTCCTGTTTTCAGGAGCTGGAGCGCTCTTGGAGAGAGTACGACCGGCTGAGTGCAGACGTCACGCTGGCCAAATCCAACCTGCTGGAGCAGCTGGAGGCGCTGGGCAGCCCGCAGGTACCACACCGGAGACACAACACACACACACACACACACACACTAACACACACACACACACTGCAGGGTTTAACGCTGTCCGTCTGTGTGTGTGTGTGTGTGTGTGTGTGTCCTCAGACAGAACCTCCGAGTCAGCGGCACATCCAGATCCAGAAGGAGCTGTGGAGGATCCAGGACGTGATGGAGGCTTTGGCCAAAAACAAACCTCAGCGCAGCGCAGACGGCGGCGGCGGCGGCGGTGAGAGAAAACACGCTGATAACAGAGAGTTATACAGATGTGACAGATCTGACCCGGTTACCTGACCCGGTTCTGGTCCATAAAGCCGGGCTGTATCAGAGTTAATGAGTGGTCATGCTGTTAAAGAGTCCGTGTGTTCTTGGAAAGGTCCAAACTCTCTGTGTTCTCTGTGCTCAGCAGGTTTCCCCGGGTCCAAACCGCTGTCCAGTCAGCAGAAGAACGAGGTGAGCACACAGAGCAGACTAAGATCCACACCGGCCCACTCTGAACCAAAACCCAGATCAGGTTTTCACAGGTCCTGTAGAGGACTGAATGGGTCTGGAGACAGAGTAGAAACAGGATATGGAGGTGAGGGTCCAGAAGAACCGGAACCAGCTCAGAGCAGAACCTCTCCTGTTAGACTTTAGACTCAGTCTGAGGCTGATTCCAGGTCAGTTTTTGTGGGTCCAGAACCGAACACTAGAGCAGAACTCCTCCTGTGAATATAATCAGACCTAAATCCTGATTTTAACCCTCAGAGACATTTTTCTAGTTTTGATTTATCATCTCGATCCTTTAATCTCAGCAGATATAAACACATCTTTATTTTCAGGAGGACCTCAGATTCAGTTTATGGAGCAAAAATGATGTAAAATAAAAGTGACAGTAGATTCAGAACCATCAAAGTCAACCAAGAAACTAAAACAGAAACTGATCCCAACTTTACTTTACTCTAAAAACACATAAATCTACAGTGACCTGAACATCATCCTCTAAAGTCTATCAGGAGAAGAAATATTGGGATGTGTTGGCATGTGTTTACATGAACAGCATGAACACAGAGGGTTTATGGTTCCTGCTCGCCCCCTGCTGTTGTTTCAGGGTAGTGTCACGTCTCAGATATCACCCGTTTCCCTGGAAACGTCGTCTTCTGTTCGATATAAACTCTTTTTCAGTTTTATTTAGTTTTTTATTTTTGGATATTTTGGTTCCTGCGTCTGTAAATCCGACTTTGACCTCCAGAGGTCAGCGCTCTGACCCTGATCTGGTTTGTGTCGCACATATTCAGACGGTTTTTTAGTCTCCTGGTGGTTCTGGTGTTGGATCTCACAGACAGACACAGTTAGGGTCTCCTCAGAACCTCCTCAGAACCCCCGTCAGTCCGGTCATGTGATCTCTTGGACGGCTGTGTTGACTGTTAACAGGCGGTGACGACGCTGCCGCTCAGTCCTCCAAAGGAGGGCGACCCCGTGCCCCCCCGCCCGCCCCTCCCTCAGTACTACGACTCCACAGAGCGCCCCCCTCAGGTGCCCCCGCACCACCCGCATCCTGGCGGCCGCCTGCCCCCCCACACGCACCGCCCTGAGGACCGCAAGGCCAGCTCCAGGAACGGAGCGCACAGCGTAAGAACAGCGTCATGACCCCCCCCCATGTCTCCGCCCCCCACCATCATCATCATCATCCACCTTCATCATCTGAGTCATCTCCACCTCTCAGCACCACCCTGAACGCCGAGGGTCATGAGGTCATCCACCTGACAGACTCTCATTCCTCAAAACGTCTAACATCAGTTTTTAACCCCACGACCATCTCCATCAACCAGAACCAGAACCATCCAGAACCAGAACCATCCAGAACCTTTCAGAACCATCCAGAACCACAACCATCCAAAACCAGAACCATTCAGAACCTTTCAGAACCATCCAGAACCACAACCATCCAGAACCACAACCATCCAGAACCACAACCATCCAGAACCTTAACCATTCAGAACCTTTCAGAACCACAACCATCCAGAACCTTAACCATTCAGAACCTTTCAGAACCAGAACCATCCAGAACCAGAACCATCCAGAACCACAACCATCCAGAACCTTTCAGAACCATCCAGAACCAGAACCATCCAGAACCAGAACCATCCAGAACCACAACCATCCAGAACCTTAACCATCCAGAACCACAACCATCCAAACCCAACAAGACCCGACCTGGATCTGTTCATCGTTTCATTCATGGCAGAGTGGTGTGTGTGTGTGTGAACAGAGTGTGTTCTGATCCTCTCTCTCTCTCTCTCTCTCTCTCTCTCTCTCCCTCCCTCTCTCTCTCTCTCTCTCTCTCTCTCTCTCCCTCTCTCCCTCTCTCTCTCCCTCTCTCCCTCTCCCCCCCCCCCCCTCTCTCTCTCTCTCTCCCTCCCTCTCTCTCCCTCTCTCTCTCTCTGTCTCCCTCTCTCTCTCTCTCTCTCTCCCCCCCCCCCCCCTCTCTCCCCTCTCTCTCTCTCTCTCTCTCTCTCTCTCTCTCTCTCTCTCTCTCTCTCTCTCTCTCTCTCTCTCTCTCTCTCTCCCTCTCTCTCCCCCCCCCCCTCTCTCTCTCTCTCTCTCTCTCCCTCTCTCTCTCTCTCTCTCCCTCTCTCTCGCTCTCTCTCCCCCCCTCACAGCAGGCTCCGGACTATCGTCTGTATAAGAGTGAACCCGAGCTGACGACTGTGAAGGAGGAGGTGGACGAGGCCAACGGGGAGGACAAGGACCGGACCGAGACGTCCACGGAGGGCAAAGACCCGGGAGCCTCTAAAGGTACGAAGTCCGGACTCAGGATCAGTCTAAACAGGATCGGTGACCTAAAGTGTTCAGGTGTCCAGTTTAGAGGGTTTACTGGACCGTGGTTCTGAAACAGTCCAGATCACAGCGAACAGAACATGAACATGGAGGAACATGAGAGAGCGTCAGTCATCTTCACGGTAAACATGAAAACAAAACAACGTCCAACAGAGAAACTTCATCAAACTCACACTGAACCCGGTTCCTCTCTCGAGGACCTGGATCAGTCTGATCCAGGTCCTCGTTGGCTGATGATGCTAACTCTCTCCTCCTGATTCCTCACCCACAGCTCCTCCTCACCCCGTGGGCATCGTTCCTCCAAGGACCAAATCTCCCATGAGCCCTCCAGAGTCCTCCACCATCGCCTCCTACGTCACCCTGAGGAAGACCAAGAAGCCTGAACCCCGATCCGTGAGTTTGGGCCTTTGGCATCAACAGACAGAAACTGTTCAGGCCTGAGGAGACCGCTCCCACCGCTCTTCTTCTTCTTCTTCTTGTTTTTCTGCGGTTGAACGGTTTCTTCCTCCGAGTTTTCCCATGGCGGCTGTAAATATATATTTATATTTATCTGCATTTTCAGTCTCTCCTCCCTTTATCTGACACAGACGGCGTTTTTAGCTCCAGGAAACATTTTCGATTCTCTCACATCGTCTTTGAAAAAGTGTCGCCTTCAGCTCCAGAGCTTCACGTCTCTGATCTGAACGTCTCCTCTTTGCTGCTGCGTTGATTCAGAGAGCAAACGTCACGCCGTTTCTGTTCTTATTTACCTTTTTAGTGCAAAACATGAAAAGTGGAATAATTTCCTGTGAGTGTTTGAGTCAGAAGGTCTGAGTCCTGGTTCATCCTGTCAGTCTGAGGAGAAACTCCGAACACGAACGTCTTTATTTTATTCTCTTTATCGACTTCAGGAAGAGATTTAAAGATCAAGAATAAACAGAGAGAGACGTAGAAGGACGAGTCATGAGTTTATGATCTTTATCACCTGAACAGGTTCTGACAGAAGAACAACAAACAGGTCCAAAGTTCTGAGAGAACAACAAACAGGTCCAAAGTTCTGAGAGAAGAACAACAAACAGGTCCAAAGTTCTGAGAGAAGAACAACAAACAGGTCCAAAGTTCTGAGAGAAGAACAACAAACAGGTCCAAAGTTCTGAGAGAAGAACAACAAACAGGTCAAAAGTTCTGAGAGAAGAACAACAAACAGGTCCAAAGTTCTGAGAGAAGAACAACAAACAGGTCCAAAGTTCTGAGAGAAGAACAAACAGGTCCAAAGTTCTGAGAGAACAAACAAACAGGTCCAAAGTTCTGAGAGAAGAACAACAAACAGGTCCAAAGTTCTGAGAGAGGAACAAACAGGTCCAAAGTTCTGAGAGAAGAACAACAAACAGGTCCAAAGTTCTGAGAGAAGAACAACAAACAGGTCCAAAGTTCTGAGAGAAGAACAACAAACAGGTCCAAAGTTCTGACAGAACAACAACAAACAGGTCCAAAGTTCTGAGAGAACAACAACAAACAGGTCCAAAGTTCTGACAGAAGAACAACCAAACAGGTCCAAAGTTCTGAGAGAACAACAACAAACAGGTCCAAAGTTCTGACAGAAGAACAACCAAACAGGTCCAAAGTTCTGAGGGACCGTTTCAGTTTTTTCCTCCAGTATTAAAATATTTAGTTCAGTTTGTGTTTCTACCTGATCCGTCCCGGAAACATGATTTGTACTGCACATGTGCAAAACAAACGTCACTTTCTCTGCTCGCCATCTTAACGACAGCTCAGCGATTCTTCGTTCTTCACGGTTTGCGTCAGCTTCGACTTCAGCGAGCTCGCCGTAGTCAGGAAGGACGCTTCAGGTCATAACAGCCACTTTTCTCCTGAACGGAGGTCGACCCCCGACTACACACTACACACACACACTACACACTACAAACTACAGCTACACACTACACACTACAGCTACACACTACAGCTACACACTACACACTACAGCTACACACTACACACTACCCTTACACACTACACACTACAGCTACACACTACAGACTACACACTACACACTACAGCTACACACTACAGCTACAACTACACACTACAGCTACACACTACACACTACAGCTACACACTACACACTACAGCTACAACTACACACTACAGCTACATACTACAGCTACACACTACAGCTACACACTACAGCTAAACACTACAGCTACACACTACACACTACACACTACACACTACAGCTACACACTACAGCTACACACTACACACTACAGCGACACACTACAGCTACAACTACACACTACAGCTACACACTACACACTACACCTACACACTACACACTACAGCTACACACTACACACTACAGCTACACACTACAGCTACAACTACACACTACAGCTACACACTACAGCTACAACTACACACTACAGCTACACACTACACACTACACCTACACACTACACACTACAGCTACACACTACAGCTACACACTACAGCGACACACTACACACTACAGCTACACACTACACACTACAGCTACACACTACAGCGACACACTACACACTACACACTCACCTACAGTAGTGTGTGTGTGTAGAGTGTAGTGTGTAGGTGTAGTGTGTAGTGTTTAGCTGTAGTGTGTAGTTGTAGTGTGTAGTTGTAGCTGTAGTGTGTAGTGTGTAGCTGTAGTGTGTAGTGTGTAGTATGTAGTGTGTAGCTGTAGTGTGTAGTATGTTGTGTGTAGCTGTAGTGTTTAGCTGTAGTGTGTAGTGTGTAGCTGTAGTGTGTAGTGTGTAGTATGTAGTGTGTAGCTGTAGTGTTTAGCTGTAGTGTGTAGCTGTAGTGTGTAGTTGTAGCTGTAGTGTGTAGTGTGTAGCTGTAGTGTGTAGTGTGTAGCTGTAGTGTGTAGTTGTAGCTGTAGTGTGTAGTGTGTAGCTGTAGTGTGTAGTTGTAGCTGTAGTGTGTTTAGCTGTAGTGTGTAGCTGTAGTGTGTAGCTGTAGCTGTAGTGTGTAGTGTGTAGCTGTAGTGTGTAGGTGTAGCTGTAGTGTGTAGTGTGTAGCTGTAGTGTGTAGGTTAGTGTGTAGTGTGTAGCTGTAGTGTGTAGCTGTAGTGTGTAGTGTGTAGCTGTAGTGTGTAGTTGTAGCTGTAGTGTGTAGCTGTAGTGTGTAGCTGTAGTGTGTAGCTGTAGTATGTAGTGTGTAGCTGTAGTGTGTAGCTGTAGTGTGTAGCTGTAGCTGTAGTGTGTAGTGTTTAGCTGTAGTGTGTAGCTGTAGTGTGTAGCTGTAGTGTGTAGTTGTAGCTGTAGTGTGTAGTGTGTAGCTGTAGTGTGTAGTTGTAGCTGTAGTGTGTAGTGTGTAGCTGTAGTGTGTAGTGTGTAGCTGTAGTGTGTAGGTTAGTGTGTAGTTGTAGCTGTAGGCGACAGAGAGTGAGGCGGAGCTCGGACTGAGTCGTGGTCAGAGAACTTCTGACTCCTCAGTTCCATCAGAGGACCACAGCAGGGTCCGAGCTCACCGACCGTCCTGTCCTCCAGCAGGACCGTCCCAGGAGCGCGGTGGATCAGATGGGGTTCGGGGAGCGAGAGGTGGGCAGGCAGAGGATGAGCGTGGAGGAGCAGCTGGAGAGGATGAGGAGGAACCAGGAGGCCACGTCGCTCCGAGAGAAGAGGAGAGAAACGCCGTCACGCTCGCCCTCCTTCAGCAAAGACAATCCTTTCCTCACCCTGCAGGTGATTCAGACCAAAAACATCGATGTCAGAGTTTAAGATTCAACCTGACGACAAACGAGAGAAGGAAGGCTTTAACCTGAAACACCTGTGTGTGTGTGTGTGTGTGTGTGTGTGTGTGTGTGTGTGTGTGTGTGTGTGTGCGCAGACTCGGGTGCAGGCGGAGGGGGCCTGTGCAGACCCCGTGGAGCTGGAGGCGGCTCTGCAGCAGCTGAAAGTGTCTCACATGGAGCAGAACCGAGAGGCTGAGGAGACGAACGCCGAGCAGAGAGACGGGGTACGAGGAGGAGGAGGAGGAGGGAGGAGGAGGGAGGAGGGAGAGGAGGGAGGAGGAGAGAGGAGAAGGAGGGAGGAGGGAGGAGGAGGAGGAGGGAGGAGGAGGAGGAGGAGGGAGGAAGAGGAGGGAGGAGGAGGGAGGAGGGAGGAGGGAGGAGGGAGAGGAGGGAGGAGGAGGAGGAGGAGGGAGGAGGAGGAGGGAGAGGAGGAGGAGGAGGGAGAGGAGAGAGGAGAAGGAGGGAGGAGGAGGGAGGAGGAGGAAGGAGGGAGGAGGAGGAGGGAGGAGAAGGAGGAGGAGGAGGGAGGAGGAGGAGGAGGAGGAGGGAGAGGAGAGAGGAGAAGGAGGGAGGAGGAGGGAGGAGGAGGAAGGAGGGAGGAGGAGGAGGGAGGAGGAGGAGGGAGGAGGGAGGAGGAGGAGGGAGGAGGAGGGAGAGGAGAGAGGAGAAGGAGGGAGGAGGAGGGAGGAGGAGGGAGGAGGAGGAGGAGGGAGGAGGAGGAAGAGGGAGGAGGAGGGATGAGGGAGGAGGGCGTCATTATTATTATTATTTTATATTGATTATTATTTTAGTTTGATTATTATTTTAGTTTGATTATTATTTTAGAGTTTTATTAGTGGACTCTGTCCTTCAGGTCTAATCTACACTAACAGGATTCTTCCAGAAACTCCAGGACCTGGTCTTTTTTCCAAATGTTGACCTGAAACAGTCTGAACATCAGAGCGGTTCCTCTGAGAGTTCTCCTCTTTACTCTCCTCTGATCAATAATGACAAATACTCACTTCAATCATTTCTGTTTCATTACATCATCTACCAATTTTAATATCAATAAGCTTTATTGGCATGACTCTTTGTACAATATTAACAACAATAATAATAATTTTCACACATGACCTCCCTCATATTTTCACGTCTGCATGAACTTTATTTTAATCATAGAACAGACTTTTTTTTTTCTGCACAGTCTAAATTATTATTATTATAATTAACTCAAACATAATTGACCTTAAAGAGTCGTTTCTCCGTCATATTCTCCTTTTTTACACTTTGACACGTTAACCTTCATCAAACATTAACAGTCTAATTAATCTACCCAACAGTGATCTACTGTGATCTGTTCACTTCTGTACACTTTTAATCTCTGTGATGAGCATTATTTACTCTGCAGGATACATCTAGTGTGGATTATCTACGCTGATCTTCTGTATCATCTAGTGTGGATTATCTACACTAAACTTCTGTATCATCTAGTGTGGATTATCTACGCTAAACTTCTGTATCATCTAGTATAGATTATC
Organism: Xyrichtys novacula; assembly: GCA_962446985.1. Classification (NCBI taxonomy): domain Eukaryota; kingdom Metazoa; phylum Chordata; class Actinopteri; order Labriformes; family Labridae; genus Xyrichtys; species Xyrichtys novacula. The sequence goes on from OY660867.1 coordinate 36,449,525, forward strand.
TACGCTGATCTTCTGTCTTATCTAGTGTGGATTATCTACGCTAAACTTCTGTATCATCTAGTGTGGATTATCTACGCTAAACTTCTGTATCATCTAGTATAGATTATCTACGCTGATCTTCTGTTTTATCTAGTGTGGATTATCTACGCTAAACTTCTGTATCATCTAGTGTGGATTATCTACGCTAAACTTCTGTATCATCTAGTATAGATTATCTACGCTGATTTTCTGTCTTATCTAGTGTGGATTATCTACGCTAAGCTTCTGTATCATCTAGTATAGATTATCTACGCTGATCTCCTGTCTTATCTAGTATAGATTATCTACGCTGATCTCCTGTCTTATCTAGTATAGATTCTCTCTGACGCAGCAGACGTCTTCGTTAAACGTCGTTTGTCTCTCCTTTAATCACCTGTTGTTGCGGCTGAACGATCTCACACCTGAAGTTTTTCTTGAACGTCGTTCTTCTGTGAACGATGAGGAGTGCGCTCTCGGTTACCCATGAGCCTCTCTGTCCACACGGCCTCAATGGCGTCACATTTCTGATGGCGTTCTCTGAAAGCTGCTGGTTCTGGTTCTGGTTCTGTTTTCCAGGAGGTTTCGAGAGCCGAGGAGGTGAAAAATGAGGAGTGTGAGGAGGTGCAGCAGGAGGAGGACGTGACCCCGCAGAGCGTGAAGGAGCCGCACGCCGAGGCCAACAGCGTGGAGGACCCTGAGGTACTGAGATAAACCCGTTAATGACCCAGACCTGGACGTGGACTTCACAGGAGAGGACCAGGTCTTGAGTTAGTCTGGATCTTCGGTCGGTTTAAGAGGAAGCAGAAAAGTCGCTGATCCCTCCTTTAATCATAGTGTTTCAGTGCAGGAGAGTCAGAGGCTGCAGAGCGTGCACGTTCACATGCACACCCCACCCTTCTCCACCCTGAGTGTGTTGTAAGTGGACTTCCTGTGTGTTCCAGTTGTGCGAGAGCCAGAGGGTGGTGATCCTGGACCTGCAGACGGAGCCTCGGCGTGTCGAGATCGTGAACTTTCAGCCGTTCGAGGACGACGAGAGCAGAGACCAAGACCTGACCAGCTCTCCGACGAACACGACCACGGAGAACAGGTGAGTTCACGCCCGTCTCCGTCACTCAGCTACCTTCTAAAGTTCTCAGGAGGTCCCCTCAGATCCAGAGTTTGAAGATGCTGAAGTGACGTTATTTACAGTCTGTCAAACAGGAGGACCTACGGAGGTCCAGAAGGGAAAAAAGGAGAAACTAAAAAAAAACTCTAAATGTACAAGATCTAAAAAAGTTTTACAAGACAGTCTGAGATTTTTGTAAAAATGAAGTCAAACATTTACATCGATCTGAGGAACATCTGGAAGCTTCAGAGAAAATCCTCATGAGAACATTTTCCTGATTTTTGTCCAGCTGATCACTTTCTGTCTGAACCTGAGAGACTTTACTCTGCTCCTCATTTTATTCTTCTTTTTTTGAGAAATCTTGAATTTCTGCAGTTTCTCTGAAAACTTTAAAAGATCCTGAAATCGTTTGTAAAGTCCTGAAGAACCTCATGAGTCCTGACGAAGTCTGAGGAACCTTTGGATCTTCTCAGAACTTTAAACTGATGATGAGTCTAAGGAGGTTTGTGTGTCTGTAACGTGTGTGTGTGTTAGTAAATGTGAAATTCTCTATGAGTTGTGTACTTGTAGACATTTTTAATCTGAATTACAGGAGCATGAATCTGATTTAATGACTCACAGACTCAGACTCGTTTGGTTTGGTCTGAAACACGTTTGTGTGTCTGTTTGGAGGAATGTGAAAATGTTCAGATCTTTGTGTGACATCAATGTAGAAGAAGCTTGAACTAAAGTAACCGAGAACCACAACCTTCTCCACGACTCACAGATTATGTTTCCTACTAACCGAGTCGCTGAATTCTTTGGTGTAAAAGTCGGTCGCTGATCTGTGATTGACAGGTTTGACAACCAATCAGAGGAGAAAGCATTTTGTCTCACAGCCAATCAGAGGAGACAACGCTCTGGACACGCAGAGAGAGAGTTTCTCAGAGACGTCTGTGATTCTTTGTCCCTCCAAAAATCCATAACCCGAACCCTGACCCCTCTGCTCGGACTCACAGCAGCTTCCAGACTCCTGAACCCGAGACGCCGAGCCCGGAGCCTCACGAGGAGGTCCATGAGGAGGTCCATGAGGAGGAGGTGACGCAGCAGAACATGAAGGAAGAGAAGCTGGAGAAGAACCTGGACTCCAACGACCAGCTGACAGCAGACGACAAGAAACTCAACAACAACAACAACAACATGTTGGCTGGTGAGTCCAGAAACCAGCATCTCTGTCACAGCAGGTCCAGGTCCACCGAGTCCTCAGAGAGGGTCTCTGTGGACCTGCAGCAGGTCCAGGTCCAGAGAGTCCTCAGAGAGAGTCTCAGTGGACCTGCTGCAGGTCCAGAGAGTCCACAGAGAGGGTCTCAGTAGACCTGCTGCAGGTCCAGGTCCACGAGTCCTCAGAGAGGGTCTCTGTGGACCTGCTGCAGGTCCAGGTCCAGAGAGTCCTCAGAGAGGGTCTCCGTGGACCCGCTGCAGGTCCAGGTCCACCGAGTCCTCAGAGAGAGTCTCGGTGGACCTGCTGCAGGTCCAGGTCCAGAGAGTCCTCAGAGAGGGTCTCTGTGGACCTTCAGGGTAAAGTTCTCAGCCTTCATCCACAGAAACTCTGTGAGTCTCAGATGTTGAAGTTATTGATTAGATATCAGCGGTGATCAAATCTCTGATCGGTCTGAAGAGTTTTCTTCTTCTTCACCTCTGATCTCATGAGAGTCCTTGTTGTAACCAGACACCCCCCTCTAGTGGTGAGCTCTGGACTTACAGCTTCTTCACAGGTGGGAAGTTACCTCCTCGATCCTGAAGTGAAGATCTTTTCACCGCTGCACACAGTGGTTCTGGTTCTGGTTCTGAAGAACCTTCTGATCGGAGTTTTTCTGTTGAATCATTTAGAGAGCTGATCAAAACCCATCAAACCCCACCTGTCCAGCTGTGGGAAATCAATCAATCAATCAATCAATCAATCAATCAATCAATCAATCAATCAATCAATCAATCAATCAATCAATCAATCAATCAATCAGCCAGTCTTTATTGATATAGCACTTTTCATACAAAAACAATGAAGCACAAAGTTTTTTACACAGCAGAGGAATAAAAGAAAACCTTTATTTACCCCCAGCCTCTTATTCTCTCCATGGAAACAGAAACAGAATTAAAATGAACTTAAAAAGGTTTTAATGTTCGAACTGAAGAACTGAAGTTAAAATCTAAAAACAGAGAAACAGAGAATTAAAGAAATCATCAATAAAATCAAATAAAAACAGTCAAAGACACTAAAATAAAAGAGGATCCTGTCATTAAAACTAGAGATAAATGTTAAAACACTGAAAGTTAATGAGATTCAATTCAGTTAAAAGACTAAAAAGGTTTTCAGTTTAGTTTTAAAGTCTTCAGGTCAGCTGATCCACAGACGGGCCGTAAGGGATAAAAACATGTTTCAACTTTAGGTCATAATAATAATAATAATAATAATAATAATAATAATGATAATAATGATGATAATAATAATAATAATAATAATAATAATAATAATAATAATAATAATAATAATAATAATAACTTTATTTGTTATTAATTATAATAATAACTTTATTTTTACAGCACTTTTAAAAAACAGTTTTGACATAAAGACATAAAGCTCTTAGAAAAAGACAAAAACAAAAAACTTAAAGGAACATTTTCATGTTTTAATGAACAAAATAAGAACATGAAACAAAAACTGAGACCATGAGACCGAAATACAAACAGGAAATAGAAAAATGTCCCTTTAAAGGGGGTCGAGAGTGGAAACAGGATAGTAAATAAAAAAGACAAAATCAATAATGATAATAAAATAATAACAGGTCATACTGATAATAACAGTGATGATAAAATAGAGCAACAGAGAGAAAATAAGAAAAGAGTAAAAGTTTAAGAAAAGGTGAAACGACAGAAAAGCTGAAATAAGAGAAAAAAGATAAAAGTCGTAAATCAAGTCTGTAAAAGTGAGTTTTTAACTTAAAGAAGCGTCTGTCTCTGCTGTTCTCCTTCTCTCCTCTGAAGGTCGTTCCAAAGTCGAGGAGCTCTGATGGACAAAGATCGATCAGCTTTAGAGACTTTGGAACGACCAGGAGGACTTCAGAGGATCTGAGAGTTTGACTCATGAGGGAGTCAAAACTCTGAGATGGAGCTCTGACAGAGTCCTGAAGAGCTTTAAAGTGATCAATAAAATCTGAAAATCAATCCTAAAACTGACAGGAAGTCAGTGAGGGGAGGATCAACCTGAGAACTTCCTGAAGGTTCTACCAGACTCCTGAAGAGGATCAGTGAAGGTCGAACCTGAGAGAGGAGCTTCAGGAGGTCACTGTGGACTCTGTGGGGGGTCTTCTCTAACCTCTGACTCTCTTCTTCTTCTTCTTCTCCTTACAGCTCAGACTTTCACCTTAGTGACCAGCGACACGTGAGCGCCGCCGGCCCGGACGTCGGCCCCGGCGCCCTGTAAAAGCCCAAATGTAGCCAGCCTGCACCGAGCATGCTCCATGGCTTCCTGCGTTTACAACAGAACTACTTTGATACTACTGTTACCATGCCCACGAGGAGACTGAGACTGAGAGGGTGACGGATCACTGAGACGGGCCGCCATCACACCGCCAGGCTGATGTACTGTCCCTTTAGCTCCTGTTAGATCTGTCCATCCTGTGTGTTCCTGAGCAGAACGCCGACCTGTGGACTCCTCCTGGTCCCCCTCCTGGTCCCCCACGGCTCTGCTCAGACTGTGAAATGGTTTCAAGTTCCTTTATTTAGACGTCATGGACGCCGACGCGCTCAGAAACCCGCTTTCATAGCCCAGGTCTGTGGGTCAGGAGGAGGTTTATTCCTGTTTCCGTCACTCCTGGGTCGGTTTTTAAAGAAATCGTGTTTTTAGAGTTTTTATCATCTGTCAATCAAACAGAAAATTCACCGTACGCCGAGTGAGCGCCGAACATCTGGTCTCTATGACTGTCAGAAACATGGCAGTCTTTAAGTTTATCACCTCTGGTGGACACTCGAGGAACTGCAGTTTTTCTGCATCGTTCTTATCTCTGAAGTCCAGAAGTTTCTGCCTGATTTAGCGCCTCGTTTCCTTTCATGGCTGACGAACGTAGATCTATAAAAGAGTAGATGACACCTCTTCAGCGAATGTTTCTTTACAGATAAACGTAAACCTGAAAACTCGATGACGTGTAAATCTGAGCGCCATCTTTGACCGACAGAGACGATGAAACGTGTCGACGTCTCGGCAGAAAAGCTTTTTCTCTCAGTAAAATAAACTCTGTTTTAATCAACAAACTCTCGACAATCAACGCGGAGGAAACAGCCTGTCAGCTCGTCAGCAGCCTGTAGGGGAAGGTCCCGCCTCCTTTGCCTCTGATTGGCTGTGAAACGTCGTCACACGCTCAAGCCGAGCGCGGGCTGTCGGCTCTGAACATCGAACAGAACATTATCACACTTCTGAATCTCCAAACCCGACAGACGATGACGTTTCACAGCCATGAGGAATAACCAATCAGAGCCCAGCACTTCTAGCCAATCAGAGGCGAAGGAGGCGGGACCTTCCCCTACCATCCTTCAAAAAAACTCCTGTGCCTGTTGGCTGAGCGAGCACGTTTTCAGACATCAACCTTTGAACCCTGTGAGCACCCGTCAGCTCGTGGTCATTTCCTGTGTCTCTGATCTTCGTTTTCAAACCTCTGTCTCCTCAGTCGCCCTAAAGGTCGTTTCCATGTGAAGTAACGGTCCAATCACAACAAAGTGTCCAGATCCAGGGGCTGCAGCTTTTGAAGGACCCAGACTCGGTGGTCTTTGTAGACTGGTCAGACCAACAAAACGACTCCGTCTGTCCTGAGGTCGTGTGTCTGTGTCGCCGCCCTGGTGGCTGCTGTTGTGGCGCAACAACAAGCGACTTCTGGGCTGATTACCGTATTTTTAGCACTGTAAGGCGCACCATCAATGAACGCGTCTACTCGTTTCTATATACAGACATAAGGCGCCTCAGATTATAAAACGTATTAAACCAAACAAACAGAAAAGTCAAACTTTATTTACCTCAGTCAATAACTCGGCGAGGCTACGGGAGCTGCAGCGCTCCGACAAACCAAAAGGATTTGAAGTGCGCCTTATAGTGCGAAAAATACAGTCCAGCACGGGTTAATCTGTGCTGAATTTATCCGCCATGCTCCGGCGTCCAGAAAAAATAGAACTCTTGTGATCAGCTGAGGAGTCCGGCGATCCGCAGAGGAACGGAAAGAAGTCGGTGTAAATTGACACGTTAACTTGAATGGTTACGATCAGCTACGATCGGAGGATACGACCTTTTAGGAGACGATCAGGATGAAGGTGGAGATCGGGGGTTAGACCCACGTATCGACCTCATTCTGAGGAGTCTTTGACTCAGCACGGCGATGCATTCGGTCTGCAGATATGGCCCTCGAAGGGCGCAGCCCCTGGATTGGGACACGGCTCCCATAAGTGAAGCCTGAACAGGCTGACAGATGTGGAGTTTGTGGAGTTTGTTGAGTTTGTTGAGTTTGTGGAGTTTGTTGAGTTTGTTGAGTTTGTTGGAGTTTGTTGAGTTTGTGGAGTTTGTTGAGTTTGTTGAGTTTGTTGAGTTTGTTGGAGTTTGTGGAGTTTGTATCCAGAGCGCCATCATGTCATGAAAATCGATCCGATCTTCTGGCTTCTTAAGTCGTCTTCACAGTCATCTCCGTCTCTCTGTGCTCTAAATACTTCATACTTGAACCATTTCCCAGTCCGTGTGCACGTCGTTTTGTGGGGCGGATGGAGCTCCATAGAGATGTGTTTCTGAAAACTCACACATAAGTATACACAAGTTTTTGATAAGTATTCAAGTCATTTTAAGGTTCTAGTTATTCTACTGATGTGGAGGAGGGATATGAGCTGTTGGTGGAGGGGAGTGTACAGCTGTATATAGGAGCTGATGGGCTAAGCACCAAATCCTGACTCACACTCACTCACACACACACATGCAGTGCTTTATTTGAACCCCAAAGTGACCGCCGATGCTCTTGGGTTTGAGTTGGATTCTGTGTGCTGGTTTGAGAGCGGAGGCTCCCTTATCACTCTCTTATCCTCTGTTACTTTTGCACCTGCAACATTACCGATGGTCCTTCATTGGATATACATATATAAATATATAAAAAGTATATATATGAACATAAAGCTTATTTTTACTTCAACAAGGTGCCACTTCATGCTGCTGTTTTCTCTTGTTTTGGACGGACAGACGGACAGACAGGACTCAGTATTTTGCAGAGGTTGTTGTGAGTATTTATGTTGAGCAGACACACTCAGTTTGTGAACGTTTGTGTCTCTTTGGTTTACATGACGGTCGAGGAGCCGAGAGCGCGACACCGATTAGACTTTATTTTGCGTTTGACTCTGTCCTATGTGGTGAAGAATCAGAGAATAGCACACGTACGAAGCAATAAGTAGGACTTTGGAGCTCCAGGACATAAAAGAGATTTAAAAGAGATGTATAAACTGTAAAAAAAATCCAATAAATAAATACAAGTTCAAACAAGATTGCATAATTTATGTACACAAAGAAAAGAAGAGCGAATATTATAACTATCAGAGGTTATTATTAATATTATTAGGGTCAATATGCAAAAAGTTCATACCCCATCTGTTTTATATCATGTGAAATAAATGTTGATGTTCTTAAAACATGTTTGTTGGTTGTTTTTCTTAGTTGTGTTCGTAATTATGTGATAATCAATAGGTAGACTTATCAGCATCGAGGTGTACAGACATAAGCTAGAATTATTATTATTATTATTATTACTTTGTTTTATTAATATAAACGTCCATCACAGGTTTACAACACTGAACTGGCTAACAGGACGAGGACTGTTTAAACTGCTGTGTGTGTGTGTGTGTGTGTGTGTGTGTGTGTGTGGGATTAAAATTGAATCTTACTTGAATTTTGGTTTTTAATTTTAATTTTTTAATTTAATTTTTTATTTTTAATCTGTTTTTTTCTCTGACCTCATGAAGCTCCATAATAATAATAATAATAATATTGATAATAAAATAGTCACAATAATAATACAAATAATAATAATTATTATTATTATTATAACTTTATTTCTACAGCACTTTTAAAAACAGAAGTTGATAAAGTGACATTCAGTCATAGAGTACATGTGAAAAGAGATTTTTAAAAAAGACTCAGTTAAACAGAATTAAAGGAACATTTTCATAAGGAACCCGGATAAACCCCGTTTCTGAGTCCAGTCTTCGTGGTTCTGGTTCGGATAGTTAGGTGAACAAGCTGTTGGTCCAGAGTTTCCCCTCTTTGTCCGGTGTTGAAAGTTTGATGGAGACCGAGCCCACTCCTCTCCACCTGAACAAAGGGAGCAGCCACACAGGCAGCAGGCCTACTCTCAGAGCAACAAGTCGGTCTGAGGTCTGAGCTCGGTTCACGGGATCCACTCAGAAAGTGGATGGTTCTGAATGAGACCTGCTCCCGAACATCCACGGAGGCGAACACGGCCCGACAGGCGCGCTCCTGCGGGCACAATACTGCACCTTGCTGGGATAAAAACGTGCCTTTTCAGCACTTTTTCACATGGATCATTTTTCTGTTTGTTCGAACACGTGGAGCTGAGAGGCCACAATGCTGGAGATCGTCTATACTGGGGAAGATGGATCACTCCTTAAGGTAAAAGGTCGGAGCTGCGCCCCCTAGTGGAGATCTTTGACTTCCATTTTTCAGGTTTAGTCTTCTCTATAGAGAGGAGGATAAAAACGGTTTTGTTATATGATAGTAAAAGAAACTTTAAAGTAAAAATAATAAAATAAAAACTATACTACCACTGCAATAATTTTAACAATTGTAATTATTATTACTTTTGTACAGTTTATTGAATATTTTTAACTTGTTCAAATGTCAAGTGGCATGAAAGGTTTTTGAAAGTCTTGTATTTTTTTTCCCCTCATATTTTTCTTTAATAATTTTCATTTTGTTGTTCAGTGAAAGTCGTTTGTGTTTGTGGAAACTTCGCTCATGTATCCTCACAAGAATTCTGTGAAACTGAGGCTTTAACATCTTCAGGGAAAGATCATTTCTAAACAGTAATCTTCGTCGACATGTAAACAACAGTCGGTACCAGTGTACCGTGTTCGCCTGCTTTGGGCCCTGTAGCCAGTAGGGGGCCCTGAGGAGTAGTCAAAAAAATAATGAAATTTATATATTTTTTTATTTTTGCATGTATGAGTGATACTTTCTGTCTGATCAAATAAATAATTATTGTAAAAATAAAATAAAGTAAAAACATGTAAGTGCTGCTGCTGATGTAGGCCGATGATTCTTACTGCCAATATGTCAAAGCTCCGCCCACCGCCATGTTCCTCCTGCTGTGAAAATGGTCACTGAGCAGGTAACAATGTCACAGAAAAAGGACATATCCTCCAGGAGCAGAGGAGGAAGAGGAGAAGATAAAGGTCTGTTTGTATGTCAGGGAGAATGTTAATCAAATAGATTTGTGAAGGTGTGTGACTGATCAACAATCAATATTATTGGCAGAAATAGAGGGCTTCAAAATCAAACTTTGCTGAGGGCCTCGTTGAGGCTTGTGCCGGCTCTGATTCTGAGTTTTGAGTCGTGAGTGGATCATCTTCTTAAATAAACCATCTTTGAACATGCGGAGCTCGACGTCACGCGAACCCCCCGCTGTGTTTTACGCTTGAAGCGGAGAGTGTGAGTGGAGGAAGAAGGGCAGCAGCGGCAGCAGCAGCAGCAGCAGCAGCTCAGGGCAACTTTTCCACTGGAACTAACCCCCAAACAGCCTCACCGCGGCCAGAAATGCCGCAAATAACGAGCGGAGCGGCCGGACAAGACTCCCAACCGACGGCCGATCAGAACGACACCGGGGAAAGAGCAGAAACCGGCTCAGAGGGACAGGCCGTTCCGGACCCCAAACGGGAACCGGGCGACAACAACGAGAAGAGAGCAGGAATGGACGTGAAGAGTGGTCGCGGTGCTGCGGCGGAGGACAGCGGCGAGAGTCCGTCTCCTGTCTCCGACACCGACAAAGAACGAGCGTTAGAGACCGAAAACACGGACAAAGATGC
>OY660867.1:36464740-36494740 GCA_962446985.1 Xyrichtys novacula
TAGTTTATAACTTTAGTTTATATGTCTTTAGTTTATAACTTTAGTTTATAACTTTAGTTAATAACTTTAGTTTATAACTTTAGTTAATAACTTTAGTTTATAACTTTAGTTTATATGTCTTTAGTTTATAACTTTAGTTTATAACTTTAGTTTATAACTTTAGTTTATATGTCTTTAGTTTATAACTTTAGTTTATAACTTTAGTTTATAACTTTAGTTTATAACTTTAGTTAATAACTTTAGTTTATAACTTTAGTTTATAACTTTAGTTTATAACTTTAGTTTATAACTTTAGTTTATAACTTTAGTTTATATGTCTTTAGTTTATAACTTTAGTTTATAACTTTAGTTTATAACTTTAGTTTTTAGTTTCTCGTATGAATCTGTTCACCATAATCAGGTGTTGGTGTCTCTGCAGGTGGAGGTTAGAGTCGTTTTTGTGTCGACGTCAGAGACAGACGTGTTTCTCGTCGGAGCTCGACTCTCTGAATCGTAAATATTGATCATCAGTTAGAAAAAGTCTCTGAACGACCTGCTGATGAACCTCAGAGAACTCTGCAGGTGACCCGCTCAGACATTTACTCCTCCACTGAAGCAGATTTAAGACCAAAGTTACTTTATTCTCTTAAATAATGATTTTATTACCACTTTAATCTTTTTTTTAAACTCCGTCGTAGTTTTTTTCCCACAGACACAAAAATCTTGTTTCTGTTCATTTTATTCTGAAATTCTTAAACCAGAGAAACTGGATCAGCGGTGAAGACGGAGCGAAGAACGGCCATGTTTGACGGTCTCTGTCAGGTGACTGTGGGCTGTAAACACCGAGGGTCTCCTCCCACTCTCTGTGGGTTTAAACTCGCCGTCGTGGAAAGTTCCTGAGAGCAGCGCCTGAATTAAAGAACCTTCAGTGATTTTTCTGGCCTCCTCATCAGTTCGGCTCCTTCTTTGGTTTGGAGTAAGATGGTTATCGTGTTTCATCATCAGGATGATTTTTACTAAAATAAGACAAAAGAAAAAAGACTTCACAGCGAGTGAGGACACGCTGCTTCTGTCTGAGGAATCAGCTGTTCTGCTCTGGACTGAAGGTTCTGATCCGGCTCTCACTTTGATTCTGGATCGGCTCAAACGTCTGAAAACCATCAAATGTTTTTATTTCCTCTCGTGTTTCTGAGCGTGAAGAACGCGGCGAAACTCATTTTCTGTGTCATGAGGCTGAAAGACGGCGGCGGCGGCGCGCTGATAAAGAGAAGTGTGTGTGTGATTGTGTGTGTGAGTGTGTGTTATTGTGTGTGAGTGTGCGTGCCGCCGGCTAGAACACAAAGTCACTTCATCAAAGTTCCAAACAGAGTCAGAGAGTCTGAGACCAAGAACCTGATTCACTCCAGTCTGGACCACAGTCAGCTGTGTGTGTGTGTGTGTGTGTGTGTGTGAGAGTGTGTGTTTGTGTCGTCAGTGTGACCTCATATATGTGTGTGTTTGTGTGTTTCCTCTCAGGTGTTTGTGTGTCTGTGGAAAGGCTGTAAAGTTTACAACACACCGTCCACCAGTCAGAGCTGGCTGCAGAGACACATGCTGACACACAGCGGGGACAAGCCTTTCAAGGTGAGAGCGCACGCACACACACACACACACAGGTCGTCACTCTCTGATTGGTCGCAGCGTCTCCTCTCTCGTTCTCGCCGCTCCTCCGGTGATCGGTGTTTGTAACAATACTGAACAGAATCAATAACTCCTCCCTCAGTGTGTGGTCGGGGGCTGCAACGCCACGTTCGCCTCCCAGGGGGGGCTCGCCAGACACGTCCCCACCCACTTCAGCTCCCAGAGTTCATCCAAAGTGTCCAATCAGGGCAAAGTGAAGGAGGAGTCTCCGTCGAAGGCCGGTCTGATGAAGAGGAGGAAACTCAAGAACAAACACAAGCGCTCTCTGCGTACGTCACACGCACACTTTTACACGCACACACACACACACACACATGTTCACGTTTCACCATAAAGACCGTTTTTCATTTCCAGCTCGACCTCACGACTTCTTCGACGCTCAGACCATGGACGCCATCCGCCATCGAGCCATCTGCCTCAACCTGGCGACGCACATCGAGAGCCTGGGGAACGGACACAGTGTGGTCTTCCACAGCACGGTGCGCTTACGCACACACACACACACACACACACACACGCACACACACACACACACACACACACGCACACACACACACATGCACACACACACACACACACACACACACACGCACACACACACACACACACACTCTCATCACTCTACTTACAGCGGCATATGAACTTCAGCACTGGCTAATGTGTGTGTGCGTGTGTGTGTGTGTGCGTGTGTGTGCGTGTGTGTGTGTGTGTGTGTGTGTGTGTGCGTGTGTATGTGTGTGTGTGTGTGTGTGTGTGTGTGCGCATGTGTGTGTGCATGTGTGTGTGTGTGTGTGTGTGTGTGTGTGTGTGTGTGTGTGTGTGTGTGTGTGTGTGTGTGTGTGTTTCAGGTCATAGCGAGGAGGAAAGAGGACTCTGGGAAAGTGAAGGTCTTGTTGCACTGGACTCCTGAGGACATGTAAGTCCTCTCCTGTCCTCCTGCTGGTCCTCCTCTTGTCCTCTCCTAGTCCAGGTCTCGGTGGATTAAGTGCCGAGTTGACAGGTGGCGTTTGTCCCTCCCTGCTCTCTCTTCTGATTGGCTCTCTCCCCTTTTCTTTGTTGGTGTCAGACTGCCGGACGTTTGGGTGAACGAGAGCGACAGACTGCAGCAGAAGACCAAAGTGGTTCATCTGTCCAAGCTGCCCACAGACACAGCTGTGCTGCTGGACCCCAACATCTACAGGTGTGTGTGTGTGTGTGTGTACACGTGTGTGTGTGTGTGTGTGTGTGTGTACACGTGTGTGTGTGTCTCAGGTGCTGTTTGAGATCTCCACCTGACTCGTCTGTTTCCACCCTCAGGATGTTCCTCTGACCTCCTCCACAGTCATTCCTGCGTCTTCACCTCCACTCCCTCCTCCCGCCCCCCCCAGAGGATGCTGGGAGTTTAGTGGCGTCCTGGTGTCCTCCTGAGTCGTCTCCTTTAGGTGCTGAGTTTACTGAGGACGTGTTGCTTGTTTTAGGAAACACAACTAGACTGAGACTAACTGACAGAGTAGACGGTTAGAAGTTAGAAGAAGCTGTCTTTGTAAATAACGGAGATTTGTAATATATTTTTATACTTTGATATTTTTTACTCTTCTGTAGATAGACGACTTTTTCAGCCAAACCTTTTTGAAATAGATTTTTTAAGACTTGATGATATGGATGATGTGCTTATAGCTGGCATTGCTCTGGTTTGATGTCATTAAAGTGTTGAACCTGCTCTCTGTCTGACCCCGTGTCTGTGACGCCGACTCACTTTTCTCCTCTGCAGAGTGTGATTAAACAGAGCGTATGGAGAGGCCAGCAGAGGGCGCTGTGCTCTAAGAGGAAGTATCCCAGAGAGGATTCACCTGAACTCTGCTGACTGTGATCCATGCTGATCGAACGCTCAATTTTCTATAACTAGAAACAGAAACAGCGAACAAAATAATCCACCTGAACACCAAACAGCTGAACCTGTTAAAGATAAATAAACACAAACATGTTTGTCAAAAATAAACAGTTGGAGAAGGAACAGAATGAAGCAGAGAGAAGATCGAGTCCTGCTCCTTCTTTGTAAATTAGAGATTTAATAAAAATCTATATTTGTAAATCTAAATACCTATGTATTAAACACAAAGATATTTTGAATGATAGAAATCAACTGAGACGACAAGTTAATCAGGATTCGTGGTCGTGTGTCTTCAGTCTTCAAATTTATAAACTTGCATTTATTAAATCTCAACACAAACCTGAAATTTGGTACATATGTGTAAAAATAAAAGACTTTAGAGTGTTTATATTATCAATGTGATATTCACGATTTGGTTTAAGTGTGCACCATTTCTCAATGTGACCAAATAAAGTGCTGCTTTATTTTTTTATACAGTTAAAAATATATAAATATTTTAGATTTTTTAACCTTTTTTAATAAATTATTTTCATTCTAATGGAAATCCTTAAACTGCTGCCGCCACAGACGGTGTATAGTTTAGCATTTTATATAGTTTTAATATTGTATTCCATACAGTATTTAATATAGTATTGTTTTCTATATACAGTCTACGGTTCCTGCTGACTAAGTGCTTCTTCTGTGAGATAATAATTTTCACATTTATTTCATTTTAATGAAAAAACGTTTAAAATTAATTTTCTTTAATTTTTTCATACAGTAAATTTTAATTAGATACTTTTAAAAGTCTTCAAATGTGCACTTCGGTTGAATAACGTAAACGTCGTATTCAAAAGCATAGATATAAACATATAAACGCTAGATGGCTCACACACGCTGTTAGCCAATGGAGACCGACCTCTGTGCAAGGCGGCCATCTTACTAAGGTCAGCTCTCCCACTCCTACCGTTCCAGTCTACAGTTCATGAATCATTTAAATAACCATAGATTGATCAATTTTAAACCGATTTTCTAACGGTTTGTTTTGTAACAAACCTCAGAGTTTTAGTTATGTTCCTGCATATTCAAGAATAATTTTAACCATGGATTTACATAAATAAACATTAAACAGATAGATAGAGTAATAGCTATAGGCCTACAAACACAAGGGCAGTTATATTAAATCATTTTTATATAAAACATTTAATCATTACATGTATGTTATATTAATTATAGGGACAACTATAATAACATAATATTTATTTTCAATATAAATTTCTGCCTCATGTTTCCATTTTAGATGTTTTTAACAAACTTCAGTCTTTTTTCTCAAAGTAAATCTGTCATTTTAATGTGTCCAAACATCCCGACTCATAACCACGTTATTAAGGTCTGTAATAAACTAAACCGTTTGTAAATCTGTCAAGATTTCAGAGAGTTAAGAGGATTTTTGATCAGATTACTCACCTCCAGTCAGCTTCCACAGAGAGGACCAGAATGGTGTACTGGAGTAAGATGGCCGCCGTGTAGGGACGCCGCTGATATCTATGTTCAAAGGCGCCCCACGATGACGTTATTTCAGTTTCCGGAAGTCGCCGGAAGTGTGTAAGTCCGTGTAGGAGAATGTCCGGGCTGCTGAAGAAGGTTGGTGTAAAGGTCAAAGTTGGTTTAATTGGAGTATTTCAATGAAGTTAGCGCTTATGTTCTTTAACAAAAGGTTGAATTAGAGGGTTTCTGCGCAGATATCTGTCTGTAAATATTTAAAGTGAATCTCTGTAGTTTGATAGACACGCCGTTAGCTGTTAGCTGTGATGCTAACTCGGTTTTTATTGATCACAGCTGATCAATCTTTCCTCCAATAATCAGGACTTTTAATGAGGATTTATGAGCCTTAAACTCTCGGAGGGTCTGAAGTTTTCTGTCCGGTTTAAATAACACGGAGATCCCAGGATAATGTTTATTTTTATTATTAACTTACTGTTATTTTTATATTATTTATTTAATTTGGATGAATATATTATTGTAAATATAATCATTATTATTAATATAATGAATTTTAATATTTTATAATATTATTGATATTTTATTATTTATGTTACCTTTATTTGTATTAATGTATTATTTTAAATATTACTTTTTTATTATTACTCAGTATGTTCTTATTGTTGCTGTTATATTTAGGTTAGTGTTAATAATTGTTTTTGTTACGTATATAATTATATCAAATCAGTGGATCAATCATCATGATAAATTGATCTCTCTTTACACACACACACACACACACACTAAATGCTGCTCTGGTCGTGTGTATCGATGATCAAACATGAAGCCCAATAGTTAAAACACAGCAGAGCTCAGTGTGAGACAGTAAAGGTGTGTGTGTGTGTGTGTGTGTGTGTGTGTGTGTGTTTGCAGAGGTGACATGAATGTTTCAAGTGTTCATCCTCTGCTCTAAAGATGAGTTAATGAGCGAATGAGACAGATCATGTGACACCAAGTAAACGAGTGTCTCTCCTCTTCTCCAACAGACGACGGGCCTGGTCGGCCTCGCAGTGTCCCAGAATCCACATGAGGTGAGCGTCAACACAACAGTGTGTGTGTGTGTGTGTTTCATTTCAGAGTTCTTCAGTGTTTGTCAGATCGACCGTTTCCTCTTTTGTCCCCTCAGCGTCTGAGGATCCTGTACTCGAAGATCCTGGCGTCCCTGCAGACCATGCCTCAGGACGCCGCCTACAGGAAGTACACGGAGCAGCTGATCAGTGATAAATTCACCCACGTGAAAACGGTAAAGCAGCTCCAGCTGAAGAGTCTAGTTCTGTCCTTTTCATCACAGTAAAGGGTTAATTTTCTCTCTGGGTAGGAGGCAGTTTGTTTCTGTCTTCATACACCCGTCTGTGAAAGTCTGTCCCACATGATAAATCAAACATGTACAGACCAGCAGTAAATAACACTTGTGTGTAAATATATATTTGTTTTTACTCCTAAGTTTCTTCATCCTTTAATTTCTCGTTGTTGTATTTATATGCTGCTGATGACTTCCCCCCTGTGGCACTAATAAATGAATATCTTAAATGTATTGATACAGTGACTGAGTTAATGTCAGACCAGCTGACACACTCAGGTGTGTGTTTGTCTGTGTTTACAGGAGCCTGACGTGGGGAAGCTGGAGCAGAAGATCAACTGTGGGCAGATCGAAGAAGTGATTTTCCAGGTGAGTCTCGTCACTCTTTCTAATGTTTCACACATGCGTGTGGTCGCCATGGTGACATCAGCCTGTCTTACTCTGGTGATCTGGGCTGTTTTTCGATGACATCTGCTGTCTGTCTGAATCAGGACTTCAGGGGGCTGCTGGTACAGGACCCTGTTGTTAATGGTCCCTGATGTGATTGGAGGACACATTTCCATGTCTTCAATCATGTCATTAAACCTCTATCATGTTCATGTCCTCATCAATGCTCTCCTCTGATGCTCGCCAGATTGAACCACTTAGTGCTGTTATCATAGGATGACCTTTCACCCCGGTTTGATTAGGACCGTCCTGTTTTCAAGCTTTGTGTCTCCAGTCCTGACAGAAAACAATCTGTCCTGATTGTAACCGCTCAAAAATATCGACATGCAGTACTCAACGCTGATCTGTCCACTCAAGCTTTAATGAGAGCGTCAGTCAGGATGTTTATTGGTGTCTGAAAAGCGTGTCCTTCTCTCAGTGATATTACGAACAATAATCAGTGTGTTGAAAATCAGCCTGATAACTGTGTGTGTGTGTGTGTGTGTGTGCGTGCAGGCGGAGTGTGAGCTGGCTCTGTCCAGGAAAATGTCGGAGTGGAAGCCCTGGGAGCCGCTGGTCGAGGAGCCTCCTCCAAACCAGTGGAAATGGCCCATCTGAATACACCCTGTATGTGTGAGTGTGTTTATGCTGTACAAAATAAAACTCCTTCATTATTTACCAATTTATTCTCAAGATTCTTCTTTGACTGTGTTGTGACGGTGTTTGTACAGACAGTCTGTAAAATATTAGAGAGAGTTTAACATGAACTGAACCCAAATATCAGAGAGGATGCGTCTCACCCCTTAGTTACTCTCAGGTTTAGTCTCCTTCCTGCTGAAACAGAAACTGAAACGTACTATACTATGACATTTTTATCATACTATATTATGACATTTTTAATATACAATACTACAACATTTTTTATCATACTACACTATGATTTTTATCATACTATACTATGACATTTTTTATCATACTACACTATGATTTTTATCATACTATACTATGGCATTTTTGCATGGTAAAATAAATAAGTGTTTTCACACTACATTTAGCCTTTTTTAACATACTGTACTATGATATTTTTTGTTTAACTACACTGGCATTTTTTTTTATCATAAAATATGATTTTTTTTTTCACACGAAATTTTGACATTTTTAACATACTATACTGTGAAATTTCATCATACTATAGTATGGCTTTTTTATGATTAAAAAATATAAAAAAAAAAATTTCACACTCAATTTTGAAATATTCATCATACTATACTATGACATTTTTGTCATACTATACTATGGCATTTTTTTTGTATCGTAAATATGATTTTCTGTAACACTTAATTTCGAAATTTTTAACAAACTATATTATGACATTTTTATAATACTATACTATGGCAGTTAATTTCATAGTAAAACAGATGTTTTTTTACACTATGTTTTGACATTTTTAACATACTATACTACCACATTATTGTCATACTATACTATAACATTTTTTACATTCTATACTATGAAATTTTTTAATACTATACTATGGCATTTTTTTGGATTATACAATACTAATTTTTTTTCACACTAAATTTTGAAAATTTTAACATACTATACTATGGCATTTTTGTCATACTATACTATGGCATAATTTTGGATGATAAAATATGATTTTTTGTAGCACTAAATTTTGAAGTTTTTCACATACTATACAATGACATTTATGTCATACTGTACTATGGCATTTTTGTATGAAAAAAATATTTTCATACTTTAGTATGACATTTTGATCATACTATACTATGACAATTTTATCATACTGTACTAGGGCAGGTAATTTCATAGTAAAAAAAAAAATTCACACTATATTTTGTTATTTTTATCATACTACACTATGACATTTTTGTCATACTATACTATGACATTTTTATCATACTATACTATGGCATTTTTTGGCTCATAAAATATGTATTTTTTGTAACACTAAGTTTTGAAATTTTTAGCATACTATAGTATGATATTTTGTCATACTATAATATAGCATAATTGTGGATAGTAAAATATGATTTTTTTTCACACTAAATTTTGAATTTTTTATCATACTATACTACGACATCTTTGTCATACTATACTATAAGGTCTTTATCATACTATACTATGGCAGTTAATTGCAAAGAAAAAAAAGTAATGCTTTTTCACACTACATTTTGTATGTTTTTGACATAATATACTATGACATTTTTTGAATTATACAATATGATTTTTTTTCACACTAAAATTTTAATTTTGAACATACTACACTATGACATTTTTGTCATACTATACTATGGCATCATTTTTGATAGTAAAATATGATTTTTTTGTAACACTAAATTTTGAAATTTTTCACATACTACACTATGACGTCTTTGTCATACTATACTATGAGGTTGTTATCATACTATACTAAGGCAGTTAATTGGAAAGTGAAAAAAGTAATGCTTTTTCACACTACATTTTGTATGCTTTTAACATACTATACTATGACATTTTTTTAATTATACAATATGATTTTTTTTTCACACTAAAATTTTTAATTTTGAACATACTATACTATGACATTTTTGTCATACTATACTAAGGCATCATTTTTGATAGTAAAATATGATTTTTTTGTAACACTAAATTTTGAAATTTTTCACATACTACACTATGACGGTAATGTCATACTATACTATGAGGTTTTTATCATACTATACTAAGGCAGTTAATTGGAAAGTGAAAAAAGTAATGCTTTTTCACACTACATTTTGTATGTTTTTAACATACTATACTATGACATTTTTTGAATTATACAATATGATTTTTTTTCACACTAAAATTTGTAATTTTGAACATACTTTACTATGACATTTTTGTCATACTATACTATGGCATCATTTTGGATAGTAAAATATGATTTTTTTGTAACACTAAATTTTGAAATTTTTCACATACTACACTATGACATCTTTGTCATACTATACTATGAGGTTTTTATCATACTATACTATGGCATTTTTTGGCTCATAAAATATGTATTTTTTGTAACTCTAAGTTTTGAAATTTTTAACATACTATAGTATGACATTTTGTCATACTATACTATAGCATAATTGTGGATAGTAAAATATGATTTTTTTCACACTAAATTTTGAAATTTTTATCATACTATACTATGACGTCTTTGTCATACTATACTATGAGGTTTTTATCATACTATACTATGGCCGTTAATTGCAAAGTAAAAAAAGTAATGCTTTTTCACACTACATTTTTAATTTTTAACATACCTAACTATGAGATTCTTATCTTACTACACTATGACATTTTTGTCATACTACACTATCGCATTTTTTAATGAAAAAAATAAAGACATTTTTTCACACTAAATTTTGAAATTTTTATCATACTATACTATGACATCTTTGTCATACTATACTATGAGGTTTTTATCATACTATTCTATGGCAGTTAATTTCAAAGTATAAAAGTAATGTTTTTTCACACTACATTTTGTATGTTTTAACATACTATACTATGACATATTTTGAATTATACAATATTTTTTTTTCACACTAAAATTTGTAATTTTTAACATACTACACTATGACGGTAATGTCATACTATAATATGAGGTTTTTATCATACTATACTATGACATTTTTTTAATTATACAATATGATTTTTTTTTCACACTAAAATTTGTAATTTTGAACATACTATACTATGACATTTTTGTCATACTATGCCATGAGATTCTTATCTTACTTTGGCAGTTTTTTGGATAATAAAATATGAATTTTTTGTAACACTAAATTTTGAATTTTTTTTACATACAATACAATACTATGACATTTTTATCATACTATACTATGGAAGTTAATTTCAAAGTAAAAAATGAAATGTTTTTTCACACTACATTTTTAATTTTTAACATACCTAACTATGAGATTCTTATCTTACTACACTATGACATTTTTGTCATACTACACTATCGCATTTTTTAATGAAAAAAATAAAGAAATTTTTTCACACTAAATTTTGAAATTTTTATCATACTATACTATGACATCTTTGTCATACTATACTATGAGGTTTTTATCATACTATTCTATGGCAGTTAATTTCAAAGTAAAAAAGTAATGTTTTTTCACACTACATTTTGTATGTTTTTAACATACTATACTATGACATATTTTGAATTATACAATATTTTTTTTCACACTAAAATTTGTAATTTTTAACATACTACACTATGACGGTAATGTCATACTATAATATGAGGTTTTAACATACTATACTATGACATTTTTTTAATTATACAATATGATTTTTTTTTCACACTAAAATTTGTAATTTTGAACATACTATACTATACTATGACATTTTTGTGATTCTTATCTTACTTTACTTTGGCAATTTTTTGGATAATAAAATATGAAATTTTTGTAACACTAAATTTTGAATTTTTTTTACATACAATACAATACTATGACATTTTTATCATACTATACTATGGAAGTTAATTTTAAAGTAAAAAATGAAATGTTTTTTCACACTACATTTTTAATTTTTAACATACCTAACTATGAGATTCTTATCTTACTACACTATGACATTTTTGTCATACTACACTATCGCATTTTTTAATGAAAAAAATAGACATTTTTTCACACTAAATTTTGAAATTTTTATCATACTATACTATGACATCTTTGTCATACTATACTATGAGGTTTTTATCATACTATTCTATGTCAGTTAATTTCAAAGTATAAAAGTAATGTTTTTTCACACTACATTTTGTATGTTTTAACATACTATACTATGACATATTTTGAATTATACAATATTTTTTTTTCACACTAAAATTTGTAATTTTTAACATACTACACTGACGGTAATGTCATACTATAATATGAGGTTTTTATCATACTATACTAAGGCAGTTAATTGCAAAGTAAAAAAAGTAATGCTTTTTCACACTACATTTTGTATGTTTTTAACATACTATACTATGATATTTTTTGAATTATACAATATGATTTTTTTTTTGACACTAAAATTTATAATTTTGAACATACTATACTATGACATTTTTGTCAAACTATACTATGGCATCATTTTTGATAGTAAAATATGATTTTTTTGTAACACAAAATGTAGAAATTTTTCACATACTACACTATGACATTTTTGTCATACAATACTATGGCATCATTTTGGATAGTTAAAATTTGATTTTTTTGTAACACTAAATTTTGAAATTTTTCACATACTACACTATGACATTTTTGTCATACTATACCATGACATTTTTATCATACTATACTATTACATTTTTTGGCTCATAAAATATGTATTTTTTGTAACTAAGTTTTGAAATTTTTAACATACTATAGTATGACATTTTGTCATACTATACTATAGCATAATTGTGGATAGTAAAAAATGATTTTTTTGAAACACTAAATTTTGAAATTTTTATCATACCATACTATGACGTCTTTGTCATACTATACTATGAGGTTTTTATCATACTATACTATGGCCGTTAATTGCAAAGTAAAAAAAGTAATGCTTTTTCACACTACATTTTGTATGTTTTAACATACTATACTATGACATTTTTTGAATTATACAATATGATTTTTTTTTCACACTAAAATTTGAATTTTGGACATACTACACTATGACATTTTTGTCATACTATACCATGGCATTTTTAATGGAAAAAATAGACATTTTTTCATACTAAATTTTGAAATTTTTTGAACATACTATACTATGACATTCCTATCTTGCTATACAATGGCTTTTTTTTTGGATTTTTCAATATGAATTTTTTTTCACACTAAATTTTGAAATTTTTAATCATACTTTACTATGACATCTTTGTCATACTATACTATGATGTTTTTATCAAACTGTACTATTGCAGTTTATTTCATAGTAAAAAATGAAATGATTTTTCACACTTTATTTTTTATTTTTAACATACTATACTATGGCATTTTTTTTTGATTATTCTAATTTTTTTTTCACACTAAATTTTGAAATTTTTAACATGCTTTAGTATGACATTTTTGTCATACTATACTATGGCATAACTTTGTATGAAAAAATGAAAATTTTTTATACAAAATTTTGAAATTTTTAACACACTATACTATGATATTTTTGTCATACAATACCATGGCAGATAAATTTCATTGTAAAAAATAAAAAGTTTTTCTCACACTCCTTTTTGTAATTTTTAACATACTATACTGTGACATTTTTTGAATTATACAATATGATTTTTTTTCACACTAAAATTTGTAATTTTGAACATACTATACTATGACATTTTTGTCATACTATACTATGGTTTTTATAACATACTATACTATGACATTTTTTATCATATATTTGGATTTTTTAAACATACTATACTATGAGATTTTTATCATACTTTATGCTTTTAAAACATACTAAGCTGTTACATATTTTATATCATACTTTTATTGATATTGTTTGTCATACTATACTATGATATTGTTTTTGATACTATATCTAATATTTTTATCATGCTCCACTGTGACATTTTTACACATAAATACTGTGTGTCAGTCTGTCTGTTGTGTGTGTGTGTGTTTGTGTTGTACAAAATGAAACTCCTTTATTTTTTCCCATTTTATTCTCAAGATTCGTGTTTAAGATTTTACAGACTGTCTGTACAAACACCTTCACAACACAGTCAGAGAGAGTTTAACATGAGCTGAACCCAGATATCAGAGCGGGTACGTCCCATTTCTTCAGATACTCTCCGGTTTCGTCTCCTTCCTGCAAACATAGTGTGTAACAAAACAAAGAGGCTCAGGTGAGAACCATCATTCCTCTGCTGGAATAATCCCCTCACTCACTGCTCCCATCATCATGGAGAAGATGCTCCTCTTCAGGCTCTGGCCTCCTGTGAGCTGCTGCTGCTGCTGCTGCTGGCTCTCTGTAACAGCTGAAGCATGATGGGATAGATGGGCGCGAACTCCTTTCCCTGACGAGCCCTCACCGACTGCACGTAGGCCTCCAGAGCGCCCCTTAGAGGAGAACACAGGAGAACACAGGAGAGGGTTCAGGCAGGCCACACCCACTCATCACTGAGTGTGTTTACGAAGGATAACAACGTGTGTGTGTGTGTGTGTGTGTGTGTGTGTGTGTGTGTGATGGTATGTACAGTATGTCACACGTATTTTCACACACAGACGCTGAGACGGAGGCGCCTGCAGCTCAGCAGGAGGAGCTGATGGTTCTGATAAAGTTCTGATTGGATCTCAGTGAAGGATCCGTGCTCTCTGCTCTCTGAGGTCCAGTTCTTCTCAGCTCAGGCTGTCTGTGTGTTTGCAGAGGACAGAAAGTAAAGAAGGAAAAGTGTTTACTTGAGGAGGGAGAGCCTGTCTCTCTCCGACGGATGATCATCCAGCCACTGGGAGTAACGGGCGACCGACCACTCGGCTCTCTGTGGGGGAACACGGCGACCCAGTGAGTGAAACATCTCGGAGTTAGAGCCGTCTTCACTTGGTAAAAGGAAAAGTTGGTCGGGTTCCTACCTGGTGGGGGGACTTGAGCTCCGGCGGCGCTCTGGTGAAGAAGAAGTGCAGCAGGGTGCTGTAGGGGATCAGGTCTCCCACAGCCGGACTGCTGGCTATCAGCTCGCTGGTCTGAAACAGCAACGGCCTGAAACAACAAACACAGCTCCATGACCAGGACTACAGACTCAAAACCACCTGGACCTGAATCAGTTTCATCTCTGGTTGAAAAGAGAAGGTCCCAAAGGACGGACTCCAGCGTCTCTGTGCTGACGGCGTGTAACCCACCTGAAGGAACGCAGCATCCTGTACGGTTTCCCCAAGTCAGACACTCTCCTGCAGAGAGGAGCCACCGCCATCTCCATCTAACAAACAGAGGACACACGCCTGGTCCATCAGGGACAAACCTCCACGTCTGACAAACAGATCGATGAACACAAACTCCGATCGGAGGAAAACCAGCGAACCTCCGAATGTAACGCCCACCTGTGCGAAGTCTGCAGCCAGCCTCATCTTCCCGCCTTCCCCCAGGGGGCGCAGCAGGCTGGTGTGGCGGATGAAGAGCTCGATGGCCCTCTGAGCGATGGTCTCGGTGCTCTCGTAGATGAAGTCCACACACTGGAAGTGTCTGAAGTAATCGGCCATCACTCTGCCGATGAAGCCCTGCAGCTCCTTCATGTAGAGGGAACACGGGACGTCGGGCTTATCGGGGGCGGACAGAGGCCTGCAGCGAAGACGGAGACCGACTCAGTACCCGAACATCACAACGATAAAAAAAAACATCAGAGTGATTTTAAAAAGTTTTGATTGGTCTGTTTCTCTGGAGTGACTTTTCAGCCTCGGTCTTCACTTCTCTCACTTCTCTCACTTTATTTCTGGTTTTTATTTGTTCTTTTGAAACTTTTCTGACATTTTAAGGTCGTTTGTTGATCCCTGTGTGTTTAACTGCACTGATATTGATTATTGTGTTTTCATGACCTCATGTTAGTCGTCAGTCTGTCTCTGTTTTCTCTGTGAAGAACTTTGTTGTAAAAAGAACCGTTTTGTTTTAGATCAGGAACAGAAAACCAGAGACGGACTCTCCTCTGGAGGAGCGGAGGTCTGACTAAACGCTGAACTCTCACTGACCTCTGTTTTCTTCAGTCGCTGTTTTCAGTTAAAATCAGGTTTCTACTGTTTTCATTGGTCCAGGATCCTGAGGTGACCGGGTCAGGACTGAGACCTGCCCCTCCACACTCAGCGCCCCCTTCAGGTTTTCTTAAATCACTTCAGATTAATGACCTCCTGTCTGTGGGTCTCACGTCTGTTTTATCGCAGTGACAAAACGTGTCCACCAGGGGGCGCTGACGGTCTGCTCAAGCTTTGACATCAACTGGAGTACAAAGTGTATGTGAGTGTAAACGGTGTTAACGCTGCGAGAATCAGCAGCAGGGTCGATCATGTGACCTCGGACCTCAGAGAGTCGGAGGAAAACTGGGACAGCTCGGGTTCCTCAGGAGGAAGGAGGTGTTTCTCACCCTGAAAAGTCCTCCTGGTGCAGCGTGATGATGATGGCCTCGATGGAGTCGCTGACGGACTGCAGGAGAGGCTGCACGGCGCTGCTCATCAGGGCCTGAACCCCCTGAAACCAGAGACAGAGAGAGACTCCAGACCAGGACCTGAGAACGGCCGCAGAGACCCTCTGAATCACATGATCCTGCTGTGTCTTAGAGGCTCTCTGTTGCCATAGTAACCTGTCTAGTCATGTGATCAGCGGGTACATATGGATGAGGTCG
Source organism: Xyrichtys novacula (assembly GCA_962446985.1). Lineage (NCBI taxonomy): Eukaryota > Metazoa > Chordata > Actinopteri > Labriformes > Labridae > Xyrichtys > Xyrichtys novacula. Next base: position 36,480,866 of record OY660867.1, read on the forward strand.
GAGTTTCATGACAGGTGACTTTAGTTTGTCGCTCCAGTTCATGTTTGTGTGAATATAAGAGTAAACAAACACTTCATATCTGTGAGTGTGTGTGTGTGTGTGTGAGTGTGTGTGTGTGTGTGTGTGTGTGAGGACTCTGCAGGCTGATAAGCAGCAGGAATAAAAATCTAATGTGTAAGTTTATGGCGCCGATGTCGAAGGTTCAGGAGAGAAAATGGTTAAAGAGACGCGGCGTTTGATGAGTCGGCAGAAAAAAAGGCTCTGTAACGTTTGATGAGAAACTTAAAGACTGTAAACACAGACTATCAAAGACTGCAGACACAGACTATCAAAGACTGTAAACACAGACTATCAAAGACTGTAAACCCAGACTATCAAAGACTGCAAACACAGACTATCAAAGACTGGAAACACAGACTATCAAAGACTGTAAACACAGACTATCAAAGACTGTAAACCCAGACTATCAAAGACTATAAACCCAGACTATCAAAGACTGGAAACACAGACTATCAAAGACTGGAAACACAGACTATCAAAGACTGTAAACACAGACTATCAAAGACTGTAAACACAGACTATCAAAGACTGTAAACCCAGACTATCACAGACTGTAAACCCAGACTATCAAAGACTGCAGACCCAGACTATCAAAGACTGTAAACCCAGACTATCAAAGACTGGAAACACAGACTATCAAGGACTGATAGTCTGGGTCTGCAGTCTTTGATAGTCTGGGTTTACAAAGACTGTAAACCCAGACTATCAAAGACTGCAGACCTAGACTATCAAAGACTGTAAACACAGACTATCAAAGACTGGAAACACAGACTATCAAAGACTGCAGACCCAGACTATCAAAGACTGTAAACCCAGACTATCAAAGACTGTAAACACAGACTATCAAAGACTGTAAACCCAGACTATCAAAGACTGTAAACCCAGACTATCAAAGACTGTAAACATAGACTATCAAAGACTGGAAACACAGACTATCAAAGACTGCAGACCCAGACTATCAAAGACTATAAACACAGACTATCAAAGACTGTAAACCCAGACTATCAAAGACTGTAAACCCAGACTATCAAAGACTGTAAACACAGACTATCAAAGACTGGAAACACAGACTATCAAAGACTGTAAACCCAGACTATCAAAGACTGTAAACCCAGACTATCAAAGACTGTAAACCCAGACTATCAAAGACTGTAAACCCAGACTATCAAAGACTGTAAACACAGACTATCAAAGACTGGAAACACAGACTATCAAAGACTGATAGTCTGGGTCTGCAGTCTTTGATAGTCTGGGTTTACAAAGACTGTAAACCCAGACTATCAAAGACTGTAAACCCAGACTATCAAAGACTGCAGACCCAGACTATCAAAGACTGTAAACCCAGACTATCAAAGACTGTAAACACAGACTATCAAAGACTGAAAACCCAGACTATCACAGACTGTAAACCCAGACTATCAAAGACTGCAGACCCAGACTATCACAGACTCTGAACTGTGAGAGGACCTGAACTCAGATGGGGATAAAAAAGCTGCTGATACCTCCAGAGAAGAAGACAGGGCCTCCGCAGCAGCTGCAGGACTCGAACCCAAGCCTGAGATGATCTGCAAACACAGAAACACGAGAGTTCAGAGGAGACAGAGCGGCTGGTCTTCAGGCTGAGGATCTGTGTCCGTGAAAAACTCCCCACTGGAGTTTTTATCTTTAATTCTCAGTGTTTTTATTTGTTTTTATCCTGAAGTTGTTTCAGCCTCTCACCTTCGCCACGGCCTGCTGCAGACGGTACAGAGAGTTCACCACAGCCACGTTCCTCCTCTGACCCTCCGTCAGCGGACCGATCACCTGACTGGCATCGCCCTGAGTGCACAGCTGGGGGGGTGAAGGACAGACACACACGAGGATTAAAAACACACCTCAGAGTGACGGAGTGACGCCTGAAATACGACGACACACACACACACACACACACACACACACACACACACACACACACACACAGTACACACCAGCTGCTCGGACTTGACGCAGAAGAGTTGGACGGTCTTGGCGGCGTTCTTCGCCACAGCCAGAGAAAGGTTCGGATCGACTGACGCCACGTTCAGCTCACTGCGAAGAACCATCAAACTAAAGTCACCTGACAGGGTTCGAGAAAACGGACACGACTCTGGAGTGGAAGTCAACGCATGTGTGTGTGAGACATGTGACTTCTTCTTCTGTACTCGCCTGCTGATGGTCTTGATGATGCTGTCCAGCTCGTCGTGGGACGGCGGGTTGCGTCCGCCCATCGGGAAGACGAGGTTGATGGGATCAAACAGGCGGGAGAGCGACTTGGAGAGGTAGGCGGCTTCATACGGCTGCAGAGAGTCCTTCAGAGCTTTTTCTGGACTGGAGAAACAAACAGAACCAGAGAGGGTCAGATCGGACCGCTTCAGACCGCTCATGATGTCACTTCCTGTGTGTGTGTGTGTCTGGTCCTCACATGCTCTTCTAAACTAGTTTGAGTGTTTTTCTCCTGGACCCTGAGCAGATCACACCTGAGTTTTCAGGTGGACGAGGTTCAGTGACCTTCATGAGACCCTGAGAAGATGGCGTCTCAGTTTGAGGGTTTTTGAGCTCTGAAGGCCACCGTAGTTTAGAGGAGAACAGCCGAACAGCTGACGTGTTAATCTGGGTGAGATTACGCTCGTCCACAGATTAACTCTCCGTCTCCTCTCACTCTGAACTCAGGTGTGATCACACCCTCACCCCTCCCTCCGCTGCTCACTTGTAGTCCTGTTTGCCGTGCGTGAACAGGTCCTGACTGTCCGTCTCTGTGCTGCTGATGTCCAGCGACACGTCCATCCCTCCGCCACCGGTCAGCGCCCCCTGCAGGCTGGTGTTGTACTGCTGCAGGCGGCGCCAGAGCTCGTTGTACAGACGCAGCAGTTTCGGATATTCCCCTTCAAAGGCCTGTTTGAGGAAGGACGAAGCTGCGGAGACACAGACGGACAGTTGGTGAGACGGACAGTCCCCTTGGAGGGGAGGTGTGCCCCCCATAAAAATAAAACAAAATAGAAATAAAATAAAAATACAATAAAAACAATAAATAAATAAACAAAGTAAAATAAAAAAAAATTGAAGTCAGAAAAAAAAATTACAAATTTATATAAAATCAATAATAAAATTAAAACAAATAAACTAAAAATGAAATAAAAATACAATAAAAATAAAAAATAAATAAAATTAAAAGTAAAATAAAGATAAAATAAAAACAGAATAAAATAAATTAAAATTAAATTAAAATACAATAAAAAATAAATCAAAATAAATAAATAAATAAATAAAAATAATATAAAATAAAAATTAAATCAAATTAAATCAGAAAAAAATAAAGTAAATTCAATTCAATTAAAAATTTTGTTTAATTAAAAATAAAATAAAAGATAAAATAAAAATTAAATGAAAATAAAATAAAATAAAATGAAAAATAAAATAAAAATATAATAAAAAGAAGTACCCCTGACTGAAGTGGTTTGAAGCTAACACAAACACACACAGAAATACACACAAACACACACAGCTAACAGAAACACACATAAACACACAGAGAAGTACACACAAACAAACACACAGCATGCAGATTGTGAGTTTGAAGTCTGTTAACGTCCAAATCTGCCTCTCCTGTTCTCACGCTGTTACTCTGTGTAATCAGACGACTCTGATCTGTGTGTGTGTGTGCGTGTGTGTGCGTGTGTGTGTGCGTGTGTAATTGTGTCTATCATCGACTCTTTCTTCTCACACCTTCACTCTCGTTTCACTGATTTTTGACTCTTTATCGGCTTCTCTGATTTACGATCGATTGGAGCGAGTTTGAGTTTGTTTAAAGAGGCGGGAAAACAAGAGAGCGATAATGAACGGAGAGAGAGAGAGAGAAACAGAGAGAGAGAGAGAGAGGGAGAGAGAGAGAGAGAGAGAGAGAGAGAGAGAGAGAGAGGGAGAGGGAGGGAGAGAGAGAGAAATAGAGAGAGAGGGAGAGAGAGAGAGAGAGAGAGAGGGAGAGAGAGAAACAGAGAGAGAGAGAGGGAGAGAGAGGGAGAGAGAGAGAGAGAGAGAGAGAAACAGAGAGAGAGAGAGGGAGAGAGAGAGAGAGAGAAACAGAGAGAGGGAGAGAGAAACAGAGAGAGAGAGAGAGAAACAGAGAGAGAGAGAGAGAGAGAGAGGGAGAAACAGAGAGAGGGAGAGAGAGAGAAACAGAGAGAGAGAGAGGGAGAGTGAGAAAGAGAGAGAGAGAGAGAGAGAGAGAGACAGAGAGAGAGAGAGAGAAACAGAGAATCAGCTGCTGTTAGAAACAATTACTCTGATTCCTGAAGAGCACGAAATTATCACTCCTCCTCCTCCTATTTTTCCTCCCTCTCCCTCTCCCCTCCTCCTCCTCCTCCTCCTCCTCCCCCTCCTCCTCCTCCTATTTTTCCTCCCTCTCCCCCTCCTCCTCCTCCTCCTCCCCCTCCTTCTCCTCCTCCTCTCCCTCCTCCTCCTATTTTTCCTCCCTCTCCTCCTCCTCCTCCTCCTCCTCCTCCCTCTCCTCCCCCTCCTCCTCCTCCTCTTCCTCCCCCTCCTCCTCTTCCTCTTCCTCCCCCTCCTCCTCTTCCTCTCCTCCTCCTCCTCCTATTTTTCCTCCCTCTCCTCCTCCTCCCCCTCCCCCTCCTCCTCTTCCTCTCCTCCTCCTCCTCCTATTTTTCCTCCCTCCTCCTCCTCCTCCTCCTCCCCCTCCTCCTCCTCCTCCCCCTCCTCCCCCTCCTCCTCCTCCTCCTCCTCCTCCTCCTCCTCCCCCTCCTCCTCCTCCTCCTCTCCTCCTCCTCCTCCCCCTCCTCCCTCCTCCTCCTCCTCCTCCTCCTCCTCCTCCTCCTCCCTCCTCCTCCTCCTCCTCCTCCTCCTCCTCCTCCTCCTCCTCCTCCTCCTCCTCCTCCTCCTCCTCCTCCTCTCCTCCTCCTCCTCCTCCCCTCCTCCTCCTCCCCCTCCTCCCCCTCCTCCTCCTCCCTCTCCTCCTCCTCCTCCTCCCTCCTCCTCCTCCTCCTCCCCCTCCTCCTCCTCCCTCCTCCTCCCTCTCCTCCCTCTCCTCCTCCTCCTCCTCCTCCTCCTCCTCCTCCTCCTCCTCCTCCTCCTCCCTCTCCTCCTCCTCCTCTCCCCCTCCTCCTCCCCCTCCTCCTCCTCCTCCTCCTCTCCTCCTCCTCCTCCTCCCCCTCCTCCTCCTCCTCCTCCTCCCTCTCCTCCTCCTCCTCTCCCCCTCCTCCTCCCCCTCCTCCCCCTCCTCCTCCTCCCCCTCCTCCTCCTCCCTCTCCCCCTCCTCCTCCTATTTTTCCTCCCCCTCCTCCTCCTCCCTCTCCTCCTCCTCCTCCCTCTCCTCTCCCTGCTCCTCCTCCTCCTCTCACTGACGCCCCTCTGCTGCAGTAATCAGTCTGTTTTCAGAGGATAAAGCGTCTGAATTGTGTGATTAGAGTTAAATCAATAACATTTGATCAATAAGGTTTGGGTTTGTTTGTGGTTAAACTGAAGTCTGATGGTCTGATGGTCCAGCTCTTCTCCATCCTCCTGCTGAAACTGTTCTTGTGTTTCTTCAGGTGGTTCTGTGCAGCTGTGGAGGTTCTGATGAGGGTGACGTCGAGCTTGTGGAGATCAGATGGTTTTAGGAAAAGCTTCATCAGTAAACCAGATCAGTTCACTCCTTCAGTCTCCTGTCCTGACCTCCTTTTACCTCCTCATGTTCCCATCCTGAACTCTAACCTCAGCTCAGATCCCTCCAATCAGAAGGCTGATCCTCCATTGATCAGTTTTTACCATCAATACCAGTGAAATTAAAAACCACAGACAACGACGAGCTCTCGCTGTCCTCTCAGGAATTCAGAAACACTGTTTATATAACGATAATAATAATAATAATAATAATAATAATAATAATAATAATAATAAAAATATTATTATTATTATCAATAATAATAATAATAATAACAATAATAATAATAATAATAATAATAAAAGGCTCTGTATTCTACGGACTGTACCTTTAATATTAAAGACTGAAGTTTTTAAAGTCTTAAATCCTGGACCCGGGTCCTACCTTCAGTGGCCCTGTGAAACTCCTCCCTCAGGGTGGTGGTCACGTCGCTCCAGAAGGTGTAGAGGATGTCAGGCTGAGCGTCCTGTGCACAGGTGAGCAGAGGCGGAGTCTCAGTGACACAGGTAAACAGAGGCGGAGTCTCAGTGACACAGGTAAACAGAGGCGGAGTCTCAGTGACACAGGTAAACAGAGGCGGAGTCTCAGTGACACAGGTAAACAGGAGAGATGATGATAAAGACGACAGAAGACAGAAAAATAAAAAATAAAAACTGTTTTTGTTTTTTAATCTCTGAGAGGCTGAATGAACGTCTGCAGGAACACTGATGGAGACGGAGGAACCCTCTAACTCAACTGGACAGGTGTGTGTGTGTGTGTGTGTGTGTCTGTGTGTGTGTGTCTGTGTGTGTGTGTGTGTGTGTGTGCGCGTGTGTGTGTCTGTGTGTGTGTGTGTGTGTGTGTGTGTGTGTGTGTGTGTGTGTGTGTGTGTGTGTGTGTGTGTGTGTGTGCGCGTGTGTGTGTCTGTGTGTGTGTGTGTGTGTCTGTGTGTGTGTGTGTCTGTGTGTGTGTGTGTGTGTTCATCGTCCTCTAATCCCTCATTAGGGAGGTCTGCTGCAGGTCTGCTGCTCAGCTGTCCCTCCTCCTCTCCTCCTCCTCCTCTCCTCCTCCTCCTCCTCCTCCTCCTTCTGTACTTTCCCCTCTGAGACTCTGAGACCAGGAAGAACTGACAAATCTTTGAAACCCGTCTGAGAGGAAAGACTACAAAGACCACAAAGACTATGAAATCAAAATGTGGATTTTTCTGGAAATCTGTGAAACGTCTTCATCGTGTCGCCGCCGCTGCTCCTCCTCCTCCTCCTCCTCCTCCTGAACGCGGTGATGACGGCGCCTTTAATGACTCGCGGCCCGTTTCTCACCTCTCAGGTGTCTTATTCATCCTGTCATCACCGCCGTCTTTGAAGCAGGACCGCACGTCCTCGCTCTGAGTTTCCTGTTGACACATGGCGCCCTGCTCCCCGACAGTAAAGCGGCGCTGCTGAGGAGGAGCCGTGCATTTAGACATGTCATTAGGTCTGCGCTCACACCTCCGGCTCAGGGTAATTGGTGAGAGCTTTGTTTCCATAGAAACAGTCCTCCACTCTGATTTGTGCATCTGGCTGGTGCTGATGGGGGTCCTGAAAACCCGTCAAAGACTGGCGTGAAAACTCTCCTCCTCCTCCTCCTCCTGCTCCTCCTGCTCCTCCTGAATCTGTTCAGAGTTCAGATGATTCCACCATAAAGGAGCAGTCTGTGTGTTTTTCATCTGCAGATCTAGGTGCTCTAGTTCTGTGTTCAGGTCTGATGAAGATCCTGAGCAGAACCCCCCGGGGGTCAGGTATCAGAGCGGAGAGGAGAGCGCCTCACATAACCAGGCCGCCACACGCCGTCTGATGTTTCATGATGAGCTCCTGGAGGACTCAGCGTTCAGAGAATCCACAGATAACCCCAGAACCAGAACCCGGGCCAACGTCAGAGCAGAGGAGTCCACTCACCTTGATGATCTCGTCGATGAAGCACACATGAGTGACCGGGTCTCTCTTCTTCGTCAGGACCTTCTGCAGATGTTGCACCTGGAAGATTTCAGAAGATTAATGAAGTTCTGGACTTTTAGCGGACCGGGTCTGAGTTTGGGACTCGGTTCTGGGTCTCACCTGTTTGCACGCAGCACAAATCTGGTCCATCAGCTTCTCCAGGTTGGTCCACAGAGCTGCGCGGAAGGCGGCGGTGTTCCCGGGCGTTGGCAGCACGGCTCTGCCCGGCGCTCCTGCAGGAATAAACTTCATTAGATGACCTTCAGGAAGTGGGTTTGGAGGTCGAAGGTCAAACACAAACAGCTGCTGCAGGAGTGTGGAGGTTCTCGGACCTTCACTGACATACAGGAGAAATCCTGATGGCTCTAAGATCAAGTCTAAAGAGGAGTCCGTCAGCCTGCGGCACTAAACCGTCACAGCGTTTATAATCTTTGAGGTCCACGCCGTCGTGGTTAAAAACGCCGTCTGATCTCCGGGGGCGTCGGGGGCGTCTGCAGTCTCGCCTCTGGAAATGACTGTTTACATAATCCTGTTAGAATAAATCTGGAATAAACGGAATAAATGAAGTTACATAACGTTCAGGGTCTCTTAGAGAATAAATGAGATTTTATTTGGTCCTTATTTCAGCAGGTTAATCCCACTGAGATTAAAACACAGACTGAAGGAGAACAGACGGAGATTCAGTCTGTAACTCAGAGTCCAAACGTGAGGAAGCTACTGAAACAAGACTGAGACTTTAGTCCGTCTGAGTGTTCTTCAGCGGCTCCTGAGGGTGGAGGAGGTTTCTGTGGAGTCTGCAGGGACACGGCGTGAACTGAATCACTCTCAGACCTGATTCGTTCCTTTCTCAGATCCTGGCGTGTCGGTCAGGAGTGGAACTGCCGCCTCTGACTCTGGCGAACGACACACAGCCAGCGAGTGGGTGGGCGGAGTCTCATGATTCACTCACAGCAAATCAACGACATCTATCAGTCAGTGAACGACATGGTGAACGAAACGAACGACTCCTGAACGACTTTATTCAGTCGGAGGAGGGAGTCACAACGCTGTGACTTCAGCAGCAGGGAGGGGAGGGGCTAATGAACGAACACGCCGCTGTGTCACTCACTGCTGTACTGCAGCGACAGGGCGGGGCTCCGAAACACGGCCTGATTCAGTGAACGAATCTTTTGAATGAATCATTTTAATGAAGGGACTCTAAAGAGTCAGTCAAAAGAACTGATCTTCCATCACTGATAAAGAGACGGTTTGATTCCCGCCTGTGGTCTTCTCTGAGGTCTTTATGGTCCAGTTCACGTCGTGTGTTGGTTCCAGACCTGCTCCCCTGACCCTGTAAAAGTGAGTCAGGTTCAGGTTCTGGTTCAGGTTTTTAGAGAGTCTGACTCTCAGACTTGGAGGATGAAGCTGACGTCTCTGAGTCTTGTGATTTACTGTTTTTACCGACACTAAAAGAGACACAAACACAGCAGTGTGTGAGCTGAAGACACCTCCACTCTTCTGTCACTGAGGAGAGACTTTCAAACATGAAGAACTCTGAGGACAGACACGGACTAAAACTGTAGAGATTGTTTTCTCCAATAAATGATATCAATAATAAAGATCTGAAGAAGTGAGTCCTCATGTCCTCATTATTCTTTAAAACTAAAGTCTTCTGTGAACCTCAGGAGTCCCTGATCCAGGCCCTTCAGGCTTTAATCCCGAGGAACCGCGGCGTTAATTCTGACCCACTTCTGACGTAAACACAGCTGAGACCAAACCCACACCAGGCTGGTCCAGAACTTCACAAACACACCACACTTCCTTTATGTGAGGATCAGGATTTACCAAGACCACATGAGACCAGAACAGACGGCCTGGTGAACGTGGACCTTTGTTCTGGTCTGCAGATCTCTAACCGGGCTAACACACAGAGAACTTCTTCTCATCAGACTGGTTTCACTTTTGATCAGGACGTTTCTCTAAAATCAACATTATCCTTTAAAACATCATTAAATCAGTTTTTATCGTCTTTTAAACGAGGTCGAGTCTTTTTATCTTTCAGTGATTTTAAGAAGGTTTTACTTTGATCACGGCTCGTCTTGATTGTTTTAATCCTCTTTATTTTGGTGTCAGTCAAACCTCTTCATCGTTTACAGCTCCTCCTCCTCCTCCTGTTTTATCTGCTCGCCGTAAATACGACCACATTTCCCCGATTTTCGCCTCTCTTCACTGACTTCCTGTGAGTTTTAGGATTGATTTTAAAATGTTGTTAGTAAATCTTTAAAACCTTTTATTTCATCTGGGACTCTCAGACCCTCTGACCTTCTGACTGTCCCGAGGTCAAGGTTAAAGTTCAGGGGTCCATCATGGCGCCGAAGCTCTGAACGCTCTTCCTCATCATGTCCGACGGTCCCTCTCACTTCCTGTTTTTTTTAGTCACATTTATAAACAAACTTTTACTCCTGAGAACTTTGATCCTGTTCTTCCTGAACGTCTCTGTCCTCCTGTTTTTAACGGGTTCCTGTCTCTCTGTTTGATTATTCCTGTTAATTTTCTGTTTTTATTGTTTTTAATTTTTACTGTTCAGAACTTTGATCAGAGTTTTGTTGTTTTGAAATGTTCTTTATCAATAAACCTGGATCTGATCTGATCATGTCTAAAAGGCGTTGTTCTCTGTTATCTTCATGTTTTTATGTCTGTTTTACTTCGATCGTCTCTGGTTGATGATTAGTTGATGTTATTAGTTATTAGTTATTAGTTGTTTATATGAGTTGATGTTCTGTTTGTGTTTGTTGATGTTTTTTCTCTGATCTTTGTATGTTTATAACCCGTCCGTGTCCTCATCACGTCGTTGTCTTCACCCTCCTACGCCGTCAGAGGAGTGGACCATCAGCCCTGATCTGTTTTTAATCTGTGATCAATAAATCAATAGAAATAATCAGCAGCTCCTCATCCTCCTCACAGCACTAAAGTTCAGGCTGAATGATCTGGGTCAGAACCAGCAGAGTGAGTGGTTTGGTAAAGACAGACCTCTGCTGGTTCTGAAGGAAATACGGGACATCCTCATCGATCCATTCAGAACCAGAGACGAGTGATTGAGTCCACGGGTTATCTGAAGGTCACATGTGCTTTAACTAGAACCAGATGGAACCAGAACCGGGGTATCACTTCAGACCAGAGCAGCTCCTGAACTGGGTCTCTTACCTCGGGTGTTAGCCGGCTGGGTCAGACCCTTGATGTCCAGAGCGCTGGTGATGTTGTCCTGGATGGTGGTCCTGTAACCCCCCACCACAGAGCTGATGGTCTCCCTCAGGCTGCCCAGGTTATAGAAGACCTGCAGGGCCGTGCCCACCTGGGTGGGATTCTGGGGGGGGCAGAGAGAGAGAGAGAGAGAGAGAGAGAGAGAGGGGCGAGTTTGGAGTGATCTGGTTTAATAAAAACAGATCCAATTACTGGATTTGTCATTTTCTCACTGAACGGTCCGTATGTGAGCGTGCACAGAGGTGACAGCAGCAGCAGCAGCTAAAAATACAGCCAACGTTGATTTAATGAGAGAGAGAGGGAGAAGTGTGAAAGTGAGAAAGGGCAAAGTCAAGACGAGGAGGAGGAGGAGGAGGAGGAGGAGGAAACTCAGGATGAGGAACGACAGAAACATTCGACTTTTGATATCCAGAAAACTCAGAAATAAACACAATATTATTATTAAAACATTTACGACGAAATCATCATTTTAAAACTCAGCGATGACGTCTGCAGACATGACCTGAGGAGTGGTGCTAGTTCAGGCAGGCCACAAAGTCAGTCAGGGGATCCCAGCCCAGTCAGCGGACGACAGACGGACTTCAACAAGTTTGATTTTTCAGTTTGTTTGAACTTTTTATGGAGCATTTTACTAAACCTGAGATCAGATTTCCTCAATTATCAAATATTAAAAAAACAGATAATTAACATTAAAACTAAACAGAAAAAAATAAATAAAACAGGAAATAATTAAAAATAATAAAAACATAATTAACATTAAAACTAAACAGAAAATAAATAAATAAAACAGGAAATAATTAAAAATGATAAAACCAGAGGAGGAGTTTTCTGTAATCGTCTGTCTCATCAGGCCCCGCCCCTTTTATCGGACACTCAGGTCTGTCTTCAGCTGCAGACTCACAGTCGTTCACTCAGGATGGATAAAAACCACCGACAGTGAATCCTGTCTGCTCCGTCTTACAGCAGAACTCACAGATATCCTCATTGTGTTCATGACACTAAAACACAAACAGCCCGTGACCTTTGCTCTTATTTTGGCGTCTTATTAAAGAGATAAACCATCTCTACTGTCTGCAGCTTAAGACTGCGCCCCCTTCAGGATAGAACAGGATATTTCTGCACCAACAGGCTCATTAACTCGCTGCAGTTTTCTCGTTTCGTGTCCAGCTGAGGTGAGAAGCTGTCAGCAGCTCTTCTCTTCTGAACTCTAACAGAGTTTGGACAATCCTACATGATTAAAAACTCTGATGAAAGGTCCAGGACTTCCTGTTGTCTGAAGAAGTGTCTGTCAGACTGAGAAGATGAACCTGAGTCAGTCTTCTCAGGGACTTTAATGAGGCAGTGTTTCCAGGAGCAGAGCCGCCGATTGATTCAGTTTTAGTCCAATTGATCTTTTTTTACATCTCGGACTTTTTTCTCGGCGGTTCAGTTGTTCTCCCACTCAACAGATGACTGCAGGGTCTCTGCTGGCACCATCAGAGAGCTGAGGTGAAGCGAGCTCCCACACAGCCCGGCACCACGGCCAAACGCTTACACAACACGCACAAGAAACCACTCCCCGCTCTGCTCCGCGGCGCTCGATCTGCCTGTTTGTGTGTATACAGCACGAGAAGAAGACCCCGCACATGAGCCACGTTTGTTGGCGGCGGTTTCTGCAGCAGAAGTGGGGATATAAATACGTCTGCCGAGGGTGGCGTTCACAGAGGGGAGAGGAGAGCGCGAGGGTGAAGGCGTCTAAATTTAGATTTCTGTGAAGTTGTGGGAGTAAAAACAAAAGACTTTCTCCTGCTGCTTCTCCACACTCTGACACCTGTTTAACTCACACACACACACACACACACACACACACACACACACACACACACACACACACACACACACACACACACACACACACACACACACTCCTCTGACTGCGTTAAAGACGAGCTTCTCTTACACGAAAACAAACGACTAAATCGATTCAAATGAACGAGGACAGTGTCTCTGTTTAGGACAAAAACCAAAAGACATGAAGAGAGTGAGACTCTGCTGTTTCTGCAAAAACAGAAGAAGAAGAAGAAAAGGAAACGTCTCAGGAGCCCAGAGAGAAAAAACTACAGTAAGATGCACTTCCTGCTGTTAGTGAGACATTTTTTTATCTGAAAACAAACAACGACAATCGTCTTTCAACAAACTCCTAAAAACGTCTGTCCAACAAATAAAGTCAAACTCCACCGTCTCTGCAGCTCCAAGTTCAGACATACTTCAGTTTGATGAACTCTCATTTTTAGACACCAGAGGAGAAACAAACAGTCAGAGGAACTGACCTGAAATAATATTTAATTAATGATTCAGAGTTTATGAAATTATTTTAACATCAGATAAAAACTAAAGACAGAAATTTAGATGAGTCTGAGGGACAAACGTGGAGGAGTTCACACTGAGACATCCTGAGACATCCTGAGACACTGAGACTTCATGAGAAACTGAGACACAGAGACACTGAGACACTGAGACTTCATGAGACACTGAGACACAGAGACACAGAGACACAGAAACACTGAGACACTGAGACACTGAGACACTGAGACACTGAGACACTGAGACATCCTGAGACACTGAGACACAGAGACACAGAGACACAGAAACACTGAGACACTGAGACACTGAGACACTGAGACACTGAGACACACACTGAGACACTGAGACACTGAGACACAGAGACATCCTGAGACACTGAGACACAGGGACTTCATGAGAAACTGAGACACTGAGACGTCCTGAGACATGTAGATGTTCTGAGACACTGAAAAACAGAGACACCAAGACAGAGAGACACTGAGACACAGAGACACTGAGACACTGAGACACAGAGACACAGAGACACTGAGACACAGAGACACAGAGACACTGAGACACAGAGACATCCTGAGACACTGAGACACAGAGACACTGAGACACAGAGACACA
>OY660867.1:36499740-36514740 GCA_962446985.1 Xyrichtys novacula
TCTTCTCGCCGTCGTCTCCTGTGCCTAGATCGTAAAACACCGGTGCATCATCATCATCATCATCGGTCCCTGACAGATCACTTCTGTTGTGGCTTTTTATTCGGATCCTTTTATTTTCACAGAAACTAACTTTTTTTTTTCATCGTTAACTTCTGTTGTGTTTTTTTGTTTATCTGGACTGTTTCTTTTTTTTGCATCAGTAACTTCTTCTGTGACTTGTTTTTTTTTTGTCTTCTTTTTTTGTTCGCAGCAGTGGCGTTTCTCGGCCACCGCAGCATCAGTCTCTTCAGCTGTTTGTTTGGATCTGCAGCATCAGGTCTCAGACGAGCCGCAGTCTGACGAAGACGCAGACGAGCGCTTTAATTCAACATCCGAAAAAGAGGCTCACTGCTGAGGGGAGACGTGTCGGACTAAGAGACGCACAAGATCACTACGGACCAGAGTCAGAGTGTCTGACGGCATCAGAAACAAACACGAGCAGAACCGTCCGCTCAGTCCGAGATCTGACCGTGACCTCGCTAACAAATGAGCGTCAGAAAAGTCTCCTGGAGCAGATCGACCTCCTGAGGGTCTGCACAGCTGATTCCAGGTCTCTTCTTAAACCCAAAAAACCAAGATAACTGAGGTCAGGAGCTCCAAAGTGGGCCACATAAGACAGACCGGGGTTCTTGGTTCAGATTCATTCTCATGAACACAGAGGAGCAGAAATCAGACCGGTTCTGTTCGTCTGGACCTGCAGACTGTTTCTGTTCCAGGAAAAGAGCAAAAAGAGATGAAGAGCATCAGCAGGCAGGTGGCGAGCCGAGGCGTAGAGGAACAAGGGGATTGGACAGAAGCCACGTTCAATTCAAAAGCAATCCGCTCAGCGCCGCAGACCCGAAAACAAAACCTGCCAGACAGCGGGCCGGACCAGCTGAGCCCAGGATCTCTGTGTGCTGGTTCAGGTCTGTGTGTCTGTGAGCGAGACGGAGGGAGGGAGGAGGACGGTCTCCTCAGACCTGTCATAATATCCTCAGAGGGCTGTTTCTCACACACGCACGCACGCACGCACGCGCACGCACGCACGCACACACACACACACACACTGTGCTGTGGCCCAGATGTGCTCTGGTTTCTGTGCATCTATTCAAACCTGATCCACATCACAGGAACCCACCAATCGCACGGCAGCGTGGAACGATGGCAGTTTGAACGCCCCTTTACTGTCACCTTGGAGACGGCGGTACGGATGCAGGCGAGCAGAGAGAGATCACAGCACATCAGGCCACATTAGACAGGAAGTAATGATGGTCATATGAAGGGTGGAGGTTCAGGTGAGGGGCCGACCCGACGGGTTTCTCTGACCCGGTGTCTTATCAATCAGAGCGGGACAGCAGGATCCCGGTCTGACCCCGTCTGAGCGGTCCAGAAGCTGTTAAATCCACGGGAACAAATTCTTTCTCGCCAGAACAGCAGCCTACTCAACGAGTGATGTTCTGCCAACACAGACGGACTCTGGAGACATCTGGACATCAGCAGACACCCACAGAGTTCTGATCCAGGATCCGCTGAAAACGCTTCACAACCACAGCCCAACGTTAGCGACCAAGACCGACCCAACCAGAACCATGACTTCCTCTGCTGTCAGGACGTGGTTTGGGATCATATGAAGGTCTTTCCTGGAAAAGTCCTGGTCTGGATGGACGCAGATGTTCCTCCTAAACCTGGAGATCTAGTTTTAGACTGAGGATGCAGCATCTATGATTTACAGTTCTTTGTTGAAAGGACAACTGGACTCACTCGCCTTAGTCGAAACGTCCCAAGTGAGTCCAGTCTTCTTTTCCACGCGGTGATTCCCTCTCCAGAGTCCTGTTTTTAAAACCCTGAAGACCTGGACCATCCCGTCCCGGTTCTGGACTGAATAGTTCTGTTTTGATCTTCTGTAGATGATGAAATCCACTCAAACCGGTGAACCGTTCGCTCACGCGGTCTCTCAGAGTCCTGAACCTCTTCAGACTTTCCTTCGCACAGACTCCGCCTCTCTGAGGTCATTCAATGAACGATCGTTCACGAACTCGTTCATGTTTCGGGTGAATGTGCACGTATTGTCCTTTATTTGTGTATGAACGCGTTAGTGTTGAACGCGCTCATTCTGGCGTCTGTGAGTGGCGTTCTTAACGCCGTTTACAAGTGTGTCAGATGTCCAGAGTCTTCCAGGCGAAACCCCGGCTAAAACACGCCTCCATATTTAGACACGCCTTCATATTTAAACACGCCTTCATATTTAAACACGCCTTCGTATTTAGCGGAAAGCCTGTCCGTCACTCCAATAAATACGTCAGTCGTCACGACTTCAGTAAACGTGACGGACATGGGCGGTCACACTCGCTGCCTGGAGCGTGAATGTTTTATTTGATGGATGGTAGGGGAAGGTCCTGCCCTCCTTCGCCTTGACCATCTCAGACCCGGTCATGTGACTAACCTGTTAAGGTCGACCTAACGAACAAAAGTCAAACTGATTGAGTTTCTCTCTTCAGACGTTGAAAATATCGTCTCAGTATTTTTTAAAGTTTCTTCTTCTTGATTTTATTTTTTGACATTTTTCACTTCGTCTCCGTCTTTGACCTTCATCATTAAATTCACTCACATTTGATGGTGACGCTCAGGAACTAAACTCCGTACAAACAAAGGTTTTTTAGGTCTTTGGTATCAGTTTCAGATCTTCCCTCTCCAGTTTTGGTTTGAGGTCAAACTTCTGTACCAGGAGGAATTATCCGACCAGAATCCGTCTGATTAAAACGGGAGCTCTGTAGCGTCTCTCCAAGAACAGCTGATTATCATTTTTGCTCTGTAGAAGAAGAAGAAGAAACCCTGGAGCAGCTTCTTCAAACCACCGAGTCTGAAGAAGACAGAAGCTGCAGTGTGTCGGACAGAGTTCGAACCACGATGAGACGCCGGCTGTTTGTTTGCTGCAGGGCAAAATAAAATATAAATGAAGTTTGTGAAATCTGACGTAAACTGGAATTAGGATGAAACAAGTTTGAAGTATTCTTCTTCTGGGAATCACGTTTAAATAATAAAGTTGTTTTAAGGTCTTTCTCGTCCCCCATGGAGGACTTTGTAGCCCTCCAGAAAAACGGGTCAGAAACAAAAACTCTGTTTGTCTGAGTTTTCAGAGCCGCCATCTTCCTCCTAAACAAAACAGCTCTGAATTCAGAGCCACAATCCTAATCTAAGATTAACATCAGCAGGACGAGGCTGACTGACCACATATGATCATCACACTGTGAGGCGTTCAAGGTCAGGCTGGGAAAAAAGACGACTGAGTCACAGGAAATGATGTTTTTATGGCGAGTTTAAATGACACGCCCAGAAAAAAGGTGAAAATCTACATAAACACAGACGTTTGATTGGAGGAGAGACACAGATCTATATCTATATCTATATCTATATTTATAGCTCTATACTTTCTCTGCTTGCAGGACAGTATGAGGTCCGTTTCACAGATGAAGTTCTGACCCACTGAGTCCCAGAAAAGACTCCACAGGGGGATCAATGAGGACTTGATTCAATAAGGGGTCTGATCCGGTTTTTGTCGTATGAATTTAAAGTTGATGTTGATGAAGTTAAGAAGGTCACTCCTTCACCTCTCTGAGAATCTGTGCAAACCGCCAACAGCTGTCAGCTCTCCAGCCAAACTCCATGTGTGCTCTCTCATAAATACTAAACACACAGAGCCGTGCACTCGCTCACTCACTCGCTCACTCACTCAGTTACTCACTCACTCACTCTCTCACTCTCTCTCTCTCTCACTCTCTCACTCACTCTCTCACTCTCTCACTCACTCACTCTCTCTCTCTCACTCTCTCACTCACTCACTCTCTCTCTCTCACTCACTCACTCTCTCTCTCACTCTCTCACTCTCTCTCTCTCTCACTCTCTCACTCACTCACTCTCTCTCTCTCACTCTCTCACTCACTCTCTCACTCTCTCTCTCACTCACTCACTCTCTCTCTCTCACTCACTCACTCTCTCTCTCACTCTCTCACTCTCTCTCTCTCTCTCACTCTCTCACTCACTCTCTCACTCTCTCACTCACTCACTCTCTCTCACTCACTCACTCACTCACTCTCTCTCTCTCACTCTCTCACTCACTCTCTCACTCTCTCACTCACTCACTCTCTCTCTCTCACTCTCTCACTCACTCTCTCACTCACTCACTCTCTCTCTCTCACTCACTCACTCTCTCACTCACTCACTCTCTCTCTCTCTCTCTCACTCTCTCACTCACTCTCTCACTCTCTCACTCTCTCTCTCTCTCACTCTCTCACTCACTCACTCTCTCACTCACCCACTCTCTCACTCGCTAACTTACTCACTCACTCTTTCACTCACTCTCTCTCTCTCTCTCTCTCTCTCTCACTCTCTCTCTCACTCTCTCTCTCACTCGCTCTCTCACTCACTCTCTCTCACTCACTCACTCTCTCACTCACTCACTCTCTCTCTCTCTCACTCACTCTCTCAGTCTCTCTCTCTCTCACTCTCTCACTCACTCACTCTCTCACTCACCCACTCTCTCACTCGCTCACTTACTCACTCACTCTTTCACTCACTCACTCTCTCTCTCTCTCTCTCACTCTCTCTCTCACTCTCTCTCTCACTCGCTCTCTCACTCACTCTCTCTCTCTCTCACTCTCTCACTCTCTCTCTCACTCTCTCTCTCACTCACTCTCTCACTCACTCACTGTCTCACTCTCTCTCTCACTCACTCTCTCACTCTCTAACTCTCTCACTCACTCTCTCACTCACTCACTCACTCACTCACTCACTCACTCTCTCGCTCACTCTTTCACTCACTCACTCACTCACTCACTCACTCTCTCTCACTCACTCACTCACTCACTCACTCACTCACTCACTCACTCTCTCACTCACTCACTCACTCACTCTCTCGCTCACTCTTTCACTCACTCACTCTCTCACTCACTCACTCACTCATTCACTCACTCTCTCACTCGCTCACTCACTCTCTCACTCTCACTCACTCACTCACTCACTCTCTCACTCACTCTCTCGCTCTCTCACTCACTCACTCTCTCACTCTCTCACTCACTCTCACTCTCTCACTCACTCACTCACTCTCTCACTCACTCACTCACTCACTCTCTCACTCGCTCACTCACTCTCTCACTCTCTCACTCACTCACTCACTCTCTCACTCACTTTCTCGCTCTCTCACTCACTCACTCACTCACTCACTCTCTCACTCACTCACTCTCTCACTCTCTCACTCACTCACTCTCACTCTCTCTCTCACTCACTCACTCGCTCTCTCACTCACTCTCTCACTCACTCTCTCTCTCTCTCACTCACTCACTCACTCTCTCACTCACTCACTCACTCTTTCACTCACTCACTCACTCACTCACTCACTCACTCTCTCACTCTCTCTCTCGCTCACTCACTCACTCGCTCACTCTTTCACTCACTCACTCACTCTCTCTCTCACTCTCTCACTCACTCTCTCACTCTCTCACTCGCTGTAGGACAGCCTACAGTCTGAGCGGGGACAGACCGGCTCTCAGGCTGAAATATTCATGTGTTCATCAAACATTCATGGACGTGTTTGTTGCTCTTCTCTCGGGTGTTAAACTCACACATCATCATCATCGTTGTTGTCATCTCTCTGCTGAGAGTGAAAAATAAAAACCTGTCGTCTGCTCGTTTCTGCGGAGGAGACATCTACAGCGGTGTGTCTGTCCTGCCCCTCCCCCCCAGGCCTCCTGCTGAGACGCACATGTCGGAGAAACAGAGGCACTGGAAACCATCATCATCATCTCCCCACACACTTCCTGAGTAAACAGACGACAGGGAGGAGATGAGCGGCGGAGATAAAATGAGCAGATCGGGGAAGATGTGTCCGATCGGGAGCTCCGGTCTGATCGGAGGACAAGTGTAATCCCGGAAGGCAACAGATGGGTCCTGATAGGACTTCTGTGAAACCACGTTGTTGCCATGCCGATGTCAGAGTAGCCCTAATTAGTCCTCACATTTACTCGCCCGCAGATACGCTCGCCTGGAAATAAGTGTAACTCGGGGGGGGGACGGCTCCGATGGAGGCCAGACTGTGACAATTAGGGATCCGGCAGGAGCTACGCAAACACAAACAGAGGAGGGGGAGGGGCCAAGGATGCTGCCATTAGGATCGTCATGGCCACCGTCTCCTACCTGAGCGCTCAAATGAGGGCAAACAAACTCACGGGGAGGAGGCTCAGAGGAAAACAAGAGTCTGAGAGAGAGATGATCGAAACCAGAGAGGGAGAACACGCAGGAGGAGCGAGAACGCCGCTCCGCGAGTCTAATTAGTCCAGAGGAGAGGTGTCAACGGAAGAAGAAGAAGAAGAAGAAGAGAGGGGGGAGGGAGCGATGGATGAGTAGGAAGGGCTACTGGAGGCAGAAACAGAGAGAGAGAGAGAGAGAGAGAGAGGGAGAGAGAGAGGGAGGCAGAGCGTATCTCCTCCTCCTCCTCCTCCTCCTCCGGGCTCCTTTCACGCTGCATGTTTGGGAGCAGTCACATTTTCTCCTTGAGGGACTCAGAGATGGACCTCTGAGCCCGGACTGAACCTCAGCCACCTGTGGACTCGATCCGCTTCCTCTGGGACCGAAACCAGAAACTCCTGCAGGGAGAGAAAACACGCCGACACACCGGGGGACCGCCGCTCTCTGTCAGGAGGTAAACTAACAGGAGCGCGCACGAGCACCGCTATCAACGCTGCTCCGATAGGGAGGCGGGGGAAATAATGAGCTGAAGAGAGAGGGAGAGAGAGGGAGAGAGGGAGGGAGAGAGAGAGAGAGAGAGAGAGAGAGAGAGAGACAGAGAGGGAGAGAGAGAGAGAGAGAGAGAGAGAGAGAGAGAGAGAGAGAGAGAGAGAGAGAGAGAGAGAGAGAGAGAGGGAGAGAGGGAGAGAGAGAGAGGGAGAGAGGGAGAGAGAGAGAAACAGAGAGAGAAACAGAGAGAGAGAGAGAGAGAGAGAGGGAGAGAGAGAGAGAGAGAAACAGAGAGAGAGAGGGAGAGAGAAACAGAGAGAGAAACAGAGAGAGAGAGAGACAGAGAGAGAGAGAGAGAGAGAGAGAGAGAGAGAGAGAGATAGAGAGACACTGACAGTTGTGTAGTCAGTGAGTCACGATTTTCAAGCCGTGATTATTTAGAGAGGAGAATAATTAGAGGGAAGGAGAGGCTGTCAAACAGACGAGCAGGAGACCACCGAGACCACCAAGACCACCGAGACCACTACCTCCCAAAGAGACCAGAGTTCACTCTGAACTGGATCTGTCCTCACAGCCGGGTCAGCCAGAACAGTTCCCTGGTCTTTGTAAGAAGAAGAAGTTCCTCCTCCTCCTCCTCCTCCTCCTCCTTCTCCTCCTCAGTGTTGGTTTTACGGGTTTAACAGATCGAGAAGACACGCCCACTGACCTTTTCAAACTCAAACGCAGACGTGAATCCTGACCTTTGGCTCTTCAAACTGAACTTCTGTAGACTCATAATCAAGCTCCTCCTCTGATTGGTCCGACTCTGACTTCGGCGTCTCATCGGGGATTTTTTTATGTAAGTGCGGCCCGAGGCGGCTCTGGAGCCCGGGCGCTCGGCCAGAGATGGGTGGGCGTGTTGACAGTAGTAGGTGTTTCATCAGGGTGGATGTGATTGGATGGTTGTGTTTAGGGTTAGCCAACGCCTGTCAGCGCTGTGATTGGTCTCTTTAGAGCCCGCCGTAAACCCGACCGTAAACATCGTCAGAAAAACTCCGACACACTTTGAGCTTCAGGAGGTTTTACTCCAGATCACTCTGAACATGTCAGCTGGAGAACCATCTAGGGCTGTAGATCTACGCTAAGAAACAAACCTGGACGACGTCAACCTGTGAGGACGACTGAACACTGGGGGTGCTAGCTCTGCTAATGTTAGCCGCCATCCTCTTAGCCTCAGAGAACAGACACGCCTCCTCCTCCTTTCCTTCCTCTTACTCTCTTTCCTCCTCTTCCTGTTTTTCTCCTTCCTCCTTTCCTTCCTCTTCCTCCTCTTCCTCTTCCTCCTCTTCCTCCTCTTCCTCCTAACGGTGCCTCTCAGACAGCCCCTCACTAATTAAATGCTGTTGCTCATTTGTCCGCTCCGTGCTCCTGTAGAAACATGGCGGTGTAAGGTGGCGGCCTCCGTGGCGGCGGACCGGCTCCAGTCTGGACATTAACGGGTTTAATGTTTTATTTTTAACGATGGATCAATGAACTCTCTGATTATCGCTGATCCTGGAGTTGACCTGGAGAACTGGAGTCAGACAGAAGTCGGTCCTGATCTCGGCGCCGCGGCGGTCTTAGTGAGGAGGGCGTTTCTGTCCGTGCGGCGGCGTACATGAAGGTGTTTCCAGAGATGATGATGTTCAGTAAAAACTGCTCCTTTCCTTCAGACTCCGAGTCCTGAAGAGACTCCGCCCACCGCAGAAACGTGCGTCTGGTGGTTGTTGTGACAGTGAGTCGGCGTGACGTCTGATCCAGCAGCTCGCAGTTTTCAGAGCTTATTTACTGAACAGCACATGACAGGAACCATCAAAGAGCGCGAGCCAAACCTGATTAAACACACACTCAGCAGACACGCAAACACCCGCAACAACACTCAGGGACGGACAGGCGGGCGGGCGGGCGGCCAATCAGGGAGGAGAGAGGGAGCGCTGCGTTACACTGAGACTAACCGTCAGAGCGACTAACGCCGTTCTTTTTGACGCCTCACTAAAATGTTTTTCTTCTTCAGGGTTAAAGGTCAAACGACCTGAGGAGGAGGAGGAGGAGGAGGAGGAGGAGGAGGAGGAGGAGGTCGGTGATGAAGGACGGGCAAACATCATCCCATCCAAGGATAACGGGAGAGGAAGAAGATGACGAATGAACCGACGCTCTGAGTTAACGGGCTCTACGTGACCTCTGACCTCCGGCGGAGCTGCGGCCCTCCGTGAATCACAGGGAGGCGAAGGAACGACCTCGCCGTCACTCTAACGTTCCTCCTTTATTCTCCTCGGGGACATAAACTCACAGCAGACGTCACGCAGGTGTGAAATCACCTGAGACGAGCGGAGCGGCGAGCACAGAGGGAGCGTTTGGACCCTGGCGTCACTTTCAGGCGTGGACGAGACCGGAGGCGTCGCTCCAAGAACAACAATGAGCAGACAGAGCTGCGCATGAATGAAAGCATTGATCTGAGTGCACCGCACTGATGTTACTAACCACATGCCCCCCAACGAGGGGCGGGCGGGCGGGCGCGTGTCTGAGCGGAGACGGTTCCCCCTGAGCTCACAGACGCAGACGATGGTCTGTTAATGTCAGTGTGTTCCCAGGAGGAATGCTGACAACAAGACCCGGATTATCTTGACTCTTGATGATTTATGGACCGGAGAGAACATGGCGGCATGCTTTTGGACGCGCCTACACGTTTCCTGTAGCTGCTGAGCTGGAGAGGACGCCACAGGGAGGGAGCGGTGAGTCCGACCCTCATATCCCACCTGCACTCAGCACTCTTTAGTCCAGATCTGCAGCAGGACCAGGGACCAGGACCACACGTGCTCGTGGTCCTGGTTCCTGTAGGCTCAGGAAACCCGACCCAGAACTCAGATTTCCCCAAACCTGTAATCCTGCGAGGATTTTAACGAACAAACATCCAGTCCCTGTAACTTCTACCAAACACTTCAGTCTGCTGCTGCAAACTAACAAACTAACTAACTAACTAACTAACTAACTAACTAACTAACTAACTAACAAACTAACTAACTAACTAACAAACAAAAACAAACAAACAAACAAACAAACTAACTAACTAATTACCAAACTAACTAACCAATTAACTAACTAACTAACTAACAAACAAACAAACAAACAAACAAACAAACAAACAAACAAACAAACTAACTAACTAACTAACTAACTAACTAACCAATTAATTAACTAACAAACAAACTAACTAACTAATTAACTAACTAACTAACAAACAAACAAACAAACTAATTACCTAACTAACTAACTAACTAACTAACTAATTAACTAACTAACTAACTAATTACCAAACTAACTAACCAATTAACTAACTAACAAACAAACAAACAAACAAACAAACAAACTAACTAACTAACTAACTAACTAACTAACCAATTAATTAACTAACAAACAAACTAACTAACTAATTAACTAACTAACTAACAAACAAACAAACAAACTAATTACCTAACTAACTAACTAACTAACTAACTAACTAACTAACCCCCCTGCAGCTCCTCATCTCTGAACATCAACAATAATCCAGATCCTGCGGCTCACATCTTTAGACCTGGTCCAGAGGACACGCTGTAGAAAGGAGAGGGATCTTTGTGGACTGTACTTGTGTGTGTGTGTGTGTGTGTGTGTGTGTGTACAGTACAGCTAATTACCGACTGAGATGTTGTTTACTCGACACGATCCACTACAGAGCAGCACACACACACTTCTTCTCCTCCGAGTCGTGATTGAATTTTGTCAGGGTTCAGACTAACTCAGTCACAAGTCTTGTGACGTACTTCAGCTCCTGTATTTTTGATTTTTACTGGCTAATCAAATTCTCATCACCCTACAGCGTACAATACACAGAGGGTGTACTTTTCCACTGTACGGACGGTTTCAGCAGCAGCAGCAGCAGCTAAAATTAGGAGGTAACCTGGAGCAGCAGATTTTATCCATAAGGTGGAAAAGTTCTGCTGGAGAACCTCGGGAGTCTGACTTTCAGCCGCTCTGCAAACAAAAGCTGATTATATGAGTGTTTATGAAAGAGCCTCTCTAAGAACGGTCAGTCCCATTCTGATTAAAGAGACAGGTTTTATTTTCATAAAGACACTCCAACAAAGTTTAGACGGAGAAACAAACTTCAGCTGCAGATCTAGGAAAACAGGACGTGGATGTGCGACAGATCACCGAGGGCCTGTGTCCACTTACAGCGAACACACAACTTTGGTCTAAGGCTACGTTCTCACTGCAGGTTCTGATGCACTCTTCGGGTTTTTGTTCAATCCGATCTTTCTGTGCGGTCGTTCACTTTACAACAACAAATGCGTCTGTGAAGTGACCCTCATGCGCACAAAACACAAATATCTCTCCGCTCCTGTTTGTGTTTGTTGAACAACGGTGACGTTTGTCTCATATTGATGACGTGACCCGAGCGTCACACTGCAGTCACATCAGATACATATCTGATTTATATCCACATACAGAAGAGGGTCGGATCAGAACCAATCAGAACTGACCTGTTCACACTCAGATGAAGAAATCGTACAAAAACAGCTGAAGTAAAAACACGGATCTGATAAAACATGAAACACAAACTCGTTATAATGAAGAACAAACGTTTGATAAACGTGTTGACTCCTGTGCAGCGTGAACAGGTGGAGAAGTGAGTCTTCAGACTGATCCTGTTCTCTAAAGAAGGCTCTAAACTGATTAGTTTTCCACTGATTTCCTGACTGCCTCTAGTGGCCACTCATGGAACTGCAGATTTTAGCACCTCCTTTATTTCTCTTGATTATCTGGGAGTTAGCAGCAGCCCTTCACCCTCAGACATGGAGTTTGTTCAGTTTCTTTTCCATCATTGTTGACAAAAGTAGGACATGAAGTCCCGCCCACTCTGGATTTTTATTGGACAATAAGAGACACTGAGGAGCGCCTCAGCAGGCCAGAACTATTTTCAGCTGAGAGTGCTTGACCTTATCTGACAGTGAGAGACTTTTAATTTAGACGCTGATATCAGTGTCTAACCGGGACACCCTGTTTGTGCTGAAAAGAGCACAGAGTGATCAGTGGACACGGGCCCTAATTTTATATATAATAATAATGATGATTAAGTAGTTAAATATAAAGACAGCTGTTGAAGACACAGGCCCTAACTTTAAACGATGACTCAGTCATGTGCGCCTCATCAACCTCTCTCCTCGTTTATTTACTTCAGGTTCAGTGAATTAAAACATCAGGTCTAGACCAGGAAAAACTCATCCGTACTTTCAGGTGTATTCAGATTTCACAGCTGAGGCGCCGTTTTTACCGCCAGGTCGGGAACTTCCTGCCATGAAAAAGGCGGTTCTGAGTTCTGCTGAGGACTTATTCTGGTCTGGTGTGTTTTTGGAAATCTCAGAGGTTACAGCTGATCTCAGTGTTTTACAGCAGGTCACATCTTTAGAGTCACAAGACTGCAGAGTTAGGAGGAGCAGTTTCCCCTCACAGTTCAGGAGCGGCTGGTTTTCTGCGGCTCTTTCACTCACAGATGTCTGCTGAACATCTCAAACACTCAAGTTTCACCAGAACCTTCAGAGTCAAACTGATGAGAGCGGTACATTCACCGGTCTCCACTAATCACTAATGCAGCGGCTGTGAGAACAATTTAACGCTTTATTTTTTAGGTAAGATAAAAATCAGGAGTCTGTCTCTCTTTGTTGGCTAATCTGAGCCTGTGGGCAGCAAAACCAGAACTGTTAGTGGATTTATAGGCGGAGCTCCAAGTCCAGAATGATCTGACACCATAACTGTGACACTTACAGGAGTAAACAGGTCTGAATAAGAGGCAGGTGTGCGGTACAGACAGACTCTCGTGTGACGGTCTTCTCCTGTGTTTCCAGACCTCTTCCTCTCGTCAGGATAATGCACACGTCCCTCGTTCTGGTCTCTGCAGCCACCATGAGCAACATGACGGTGCTTGACACTGCAGACCCCTACGACCACGACATGACCTCCTCTGAGGCCGTCTACCCAATCAGCTTCCAGGTAATCCTGCAGCTTCACAAACACACCTGAGAGTGAAAACTCCCCTCTGACTCTGAACCCGCTTCATCGTAGAGACTTTAAAATCAAACCTTCATTTCAACTCGGGGAGAAACTTCTAAACTGTGACGAGACGCTCAAACTCATCGAACAGGACACCAGAAAACAAGGCCTGACGACAAGAGCCAGCAGAGGGCGCTCTCATCGTCACCTGGCCAGTCCACTCACTCTTAAAGTCCAGTACACAGATCAGCTGTAGATACTTCATACTGAGTACTGTGTTCTATAGTAGTATACAGTACATACTTCATACTGAGTACTGTGTTCTATAGTAGTATACAGTAGATACTTCATACTGAGTACTGTGTTCTATAGTAGTATACAGTACATACTTCATACTTCATACTGAGTACTGTGTTCTATAGTAGTATACAGTAGATACTTCATACTGAGTACTGTGTTCTATAGTAGTATACAGTACATACTTCATACTTCATACTGAGTACTGAGTACTGTGTTCTATAGTAGTACACAGTAGATACTTCATACTGAGTACTGTGGTCTATAGTAGTATACAGTACATACTTCATACTTCATACTTCATACTGAGTACTGTGTTCTATAGTAGTATACAGTGAATACTTCATACTTCATACTGAGTACTGTGTTCTATAGTAGTATACAGTACATACTTCATACTGAGTACTGTGTTCTATAGTAGTATACAGTACATACTTCATACTTCATACTGAGTACTGAGTACTGTGTTCTATAGTAGTATACAGTACATACTTCATACTGAGTACTGTGTTCTATAGTAGTATACAGTACATACTTCATACTTCATACTGAGTACTGAGTACTGTGTTCTATAGTAGTATACAGTACATACTTCATACTGAGTACTGTGTTCTATAGTAGTATACAGTAGATACTTCATACTTCATACTGAGTACTGAGTACTGTGTTCTATAGTAGTATACAGTACATACTTCATACTGAGTACTGTGTTCTATAGTAGTATACAGTACATACTTCATACTTCATACTGAGTACTGAGTACTGTGTTCTATAGTAGTATACAGTACATACTTCATACTGAGTACTGTGTTCTATAGTAGTATACAGTACATACTTCATACTTCATACTGAGTACTGAGTACTGTGTTCTATAGTAGTATACAGTACATACTTCATACTGAGTACTGTGTTCTATAGTAGTATACAGTACATACTTCATACTTCATACTGAGTACTGTGTTCTATAGTAGTATACAGTACATACTTCATACTTCATACTGAGTACTGAGTACTGTGTTCTATAGTAGTACTCAGTCTGACTGTAAGTCGTCTGTTATTCTATAGTTTGGTTGTTCTGGTTTAACTGGTTTCCAGTTTGGAGTTTACTCTGGTAAATGACACCACAGAGTTGTTCGTTCGTTTACACACAGAAGAAAAAAAATGGTTTCTGTTCTGATTGGACCCTCGGTCTGTGGGTCGGTGTTCTTGACAGTTTCATATCAGCGAGTGTAAGAGCAGAAGTTCAGGCATTTTCAGCCAACGACGACGACGACAACAAACTCTGTGGTTGATGAGACAAAACTGATCTGAAGAGCGTGCCCAGATCACGAACATCCTGAACTAACATGAGCGAGCCTCAGGCAAGATTTAGCAGAAGGGAGAGGAGGAAGAAAAAGTCCCTCTAACAGGCAGAAACATCCTTTCAGAACCAGAACCATCAGAGCGAAGCCAAAGGTCCAGAGAGTCCGATGAACTCAACTCCAGCATGTTGTTGTTGTTTTTCTCTGTGGGCAGGTTTCTCTGACGGGCTTCCTGCTTCTGGAGATCGTTCTGGGCTTAAGCTCCAACCTCACTGTGCTGGTCCTCTACTGCATGAAGCAGAACCTCATCAGCTCCGTCTCCAACATCATCACCATGAACCTGCATGTGGTGGATGTCCTGGTGAGTCCGGGTCACAACCTCTGTCTTTTTTTTCCGGCAGACGCCTCATGACACCTGCAGGTTCACCGAGTTCAGGTTCAGACAAACTGTGTCATCAGATCTTCAGGATGATGAAACAGGAACAGGAGCTGCCTCAAACCTCCATGACCTGAATCATCCGTCAGAAACACCTTCTGTTTTTACTCTGGACCACTTGGTTCCTCCTTCCTTTAGTTTATAGACTTGAAGCTGAAAAGTTCTCAGTAATTC
>OY660867.1:36522240-36552240 GCA_962446985.1 Xyrichtys novacula
AGAAGACACCTGAACATGTGAGGAGGACGCGCTCATGACCCTCGTGACTGATGGGTGAAATCGTTGATGAGGAGACACTGAGGAATAAGGGTGTAGGACCCGTGCAGACCCCTGCTGCCTCACAAAGACTCCTAAATTGGCGAAGAGCTCTAATGATCTTTTTGTGTGTTTATGTTGGAGTCCTGCTGAGGTTCTGGATAGTGTTGAATCTGTCGAGCGTCCCCCCTGAGCAGGATGCCGTGAACCCTGCAGCTGACACCGCTCTGATTTAAAGGTCAACAGCCCTTTTAATCGTCCTGGCTGAAGCCGCTGTAAAATATCTTCTTCCTGTGATCGCACAAACCAAAACACATCGACGCCGCCGCCGCCGCTGACTCCTGCAGAGCGCTCTGCCAATTCCTCAGGTACGTTTATCCCGGCCAAAGGTTTAGTCTGATACAAATAATCCTGCGCTGACAGGACGGCGGTGATTTCCAACGCCTGAGAGAAGACGGGAAAGTTTTCTCTACGCCAGCGTTTTGTTGACGACCAGTGTGAGGAATAGCTGAGCCTCTGTGGGCCGGCGATGGTTTCCATCAGCTGAACGTTTAAACATCTAAAAACAGGGATGGAAAAAAAAACACTCCTGGAATGAACTGATTTTATCGTGTGTTTGATTCTCAGCTGTGGCTGTTCGAGGTAAAGATGGAGTCAGACGCTCACACTTCCTGTTTCTGGGACGAACACCGACGCCGCGCTGACGAGGAACGGAGAGGTGATGAAGTCTGAGCTGGTGAAGGAAGGTCAACCCCAGCAGCTCCAACCTCCCAGCAGCTCCAACCTCCCATCAGCACACGTGCACGCTCTTACCCAGCACACGTGCACGCTCTTACCCAGCACACATGCACGCTCTTACCCTGCACGCTCTCACCCTGCACACGTGCACACTCTCACCCTGCACACATGCACGCTCTCACCCAGCATACGTGCGCGCTCTTACCCAGCACACGTGCACGCTCTCACCCAGCACACGTGCACGCTCTCACCCAGCACACGTGCACGCTCTTACCCAGTTCATTGAGGCTCTGAGCAGCTTTGGTGATCTCCCTGCTGCCTCCCTGCAGCTGACCCTGGAGCCTCTTACTGAGATACAAGATCCGGATGATCCTGCGCAGCAGGTCACAGGCCACCTGTGGAGAAACGTGGATCATGAACGCTGCAGGTCAGGATGTCAGGTTTGTGGTTTGACAGAAACAGCTTCACCAACAGGTGAGAAAATGAGGAACAGTTTCCAGCTCATCTGTGTGGAAAAGTGTGTCTGCCTCTAAATTCTGCTGTTTCTAACATTCTGAGTGTTTCTCAGACTGATGGTAAAAACGCGGTTCATGGCGGTCTGCCTCTGAAACATCGTGAATATTAATGTGTTTGTTTTTTTAACTTCACCTCTTCTGGGCTGAATCTAAACACCAGATCCTCCTCGTGACGAAGGAAAGACCAACAACCATTATTCTGATTGATACTGACGCATACACACGTACACACTACGGCTGAATCTGTATCAACACGCTGCCCTCCTGATGACCACCCAGCTGTGTTTAACACTTGATCCTGATTGGTCAGCAGCTCTAAACGAGGGTAACGAGGGTTGTCTTTTCTGTGCAGTCGTATTAAGTTCAGCAGAAATGTCCGATCCTCCTCAGCAGAGTTCACTCTGATGGTTTTTACTTCTTTATCTTAAAAATAGGACATGATTGGAATAAAACGTCAAACTAAACTTATTAAATATGAAAATCTCAAATATCAGTTCAGTCACAGTCAGGGAGGATTTCTCTCCGTCTCTGCTGATACTCGGTGTTAAGTGATGCCGCTTTCACAGCCAGGAGAGGAAGAATATTATGCTTTAAGGTTGCTATGCCAACGCTTATGGTTACCATGGAGCTACTCCAGCTTTTTTAACTCCAGTATGAACGAGTATGTGCCGAGAGGAAACAGAACGAGGAGAGGATGGGAGGAGCAGCAGCTTGTTTAGGACATCTCTCACTCTGAGGAAGAAACAGTTCAGCGGAGAAGGAGAGAAACACAAAGTCTAATGATAGAAACTGAATCAAGACGGATTAACAGGCGGCCTGATGGTCACAGTGATAGAGGAAAAACAGGAGGAGGAGGAGGAGGAGGAGGAGAGTGTCAGGATGCTCTGTTTCTGTTGGTTCAGATGATTCCTTCATTATCATCCTGACTAACTCCATTAAAAAATAAAAGATCATCTCCCTCCTAACCTTCAACTAAAGTTCACTGACTTATTCAGTTATCAACCCGACCTGCTGCGGCCAGACGGAGCGGGAAAAACAGACGACGGTGAGGCTGTGGAGCGTTTCCCTAACCCTGACGTTCCAACCAGAAATATCCTGTCATGTCGTTTTCATCGCTGTTTATTTCAGACTGTAAGGTCAGCGTAAGCAGCAGCGCGACTCCTGTCTCTGGGCTTTAAACTTCCCCTCAACAACTGCTGGGCGCCACGTGCTTTCACTGCCTGTAGGAGAGTCCCTGTTTCACTGACTGTAGGAGAGTCCCTGTTTCACTGCCTGTAGGAGAGTCACTGTGTCACTGTTTCACTGTCTGTAGGAGAGTCACTGTTTCACTGCCTGTAAGAGAGTCACTGTTTCACTGCCTGTAGGAGAGTCCCTGTTTCACTGACTGTAGGAGAGTCCCTGTTTCACTGCCTGTAGGAGAGTCACTGTGTCACTGTTTCACTGTCTGTAGGAGAGTCACTGTTTCACTGCCTGTAAGAGAGTCACTGTTTCACTGCCTGTAGGAGAGTCACTGTGTCACTGTTTCACTGTCTGTAGGAGAGTCACTGTTTCACTGCCTGTAAGAGAGTCACTGTTTCACTGCCTGTAGGAGAGTCACTGTTTCACTGCCTGTAGGAGAGTCACTGTGTCACTGCCTGTAGGAGAGTCACTGTTTCACTGCCTGTAGGAGAGTCACTGTTTCACTGCCTGTAGGAGAGTCATTGTTTCACTGCCTGTAGGAGAGTCACTGTTTCACCACCTGTAGGAGAGTCCCTGTTTCACTGCCTGTAGGAGAGTCACTGTTTCACTGCCTGTAGAAGAGTCATTGTTTCACTGCCTGTAGGAGAGTCAGTGTCACTGCCTGTAGGAGAGTCACTGTTTCACTGTCTGTAGGAGAGTCATTGTTTCACTGCCTGTAGGAGAGTCACTGTTTCACTGCCTGTAGGAGAGTCACTGCTTCACTTCCTGTAGGAGAGTCACTGCTTCACTTCCTGTAGGAGAGTCACTGCTTCACTTCCTGTAGGAGAGTCACTGTTTCACTGCCTGTAGGAGAGTCACTGTTTTACTGCCTGTAGGAGAGTCACTGTGTCACTGTTTCACTGTCTGTAGGAGAGTCACTGTTTCACTGCCTGTAAGAGAGTCACTGTTTCACTGCCTGTAGGAGAGTCACTGTTTCACTTCCTGTAGGAGAGTCACTGTTTCACTGCCTGTAGGAGAGTCACTGTGTCACTGCCTGTAGGAGAGTCACTGTGTCACTGCCTGTAGGAGAGTCACTGTTTCACTGTTTCACTTCCTGTAGGAGAGTCATTGTTTCACTGCCTGTAAGAGAGTCACTGTGTCACTGCCTGTAGGAGAGTCACTGTGTCACTGCCTGTAGGAGAGTCACTGTTTCACTGCCTGTAGGAGAGTCACTGTTTCACTGCCTGTAGGAGAGTCACTGTTTCACTGCCTGTAGGAGAGTCACTGTTTCACTGCCTCAGTGGGACAGAAGGTGAAAATGTGCATCAGTCATCAGGAAACGATCATCTTTAATTAAAGGTCCATTTGAAATGTTGAAGCAGTAAACTAAAGAAGATGTCTCCTTTCAGAATAATCGATCAATCGTCAGAGTAATCATCAGGAGACTCGATCGGTTACTGATAATAACGACAGCCTGGCTCTGCTCATGCAGCGGCTCGCTCTAAAATCAGCCTGTGCACAAACATCAGGAGGGCAGAGAGGAGAAATCAAACCTCTGATTCTCCTGAGAGACTGAAGACTCGAACCACAGACAGTCAGAGAGACACACACTCAAACACACGGACCTCAGAATCACAGTGACCTTTTCACAGACGCTGTTTCATCAATAATTAATCAGGAGTCCCTTCACTACGACTGAAGCTCTGCTCCTCACACACTGAAACAAATCTGAGGCCGACAAACAGACAGACAGACGCTCCCCGACACTCGGAGTCTCTTATCTTCTTTATTTTCTTCTTTATTTTCTTCTTTAGGAAAACCGCCGTGTTAATGTCTGCTGCTGCTTTCAGAGAGAAGTGAGCAGGATACCTTCATCACGAGGAAGCCTCACCTGAAGTCTGGCCAGCTGAGTGATCCGCGCCACGATCTTGTTATACGGGTCGACGATCTTGGTCCTGATCCTGCAAAGACGTTGAGGTTTATTCAGGTTATTTTCGATAAGGAGAACTTCATAAACAGCAGAGAGACAACATTTGTGATTGTTTGATCCCAGAGTTAGTCTGAGCTGAAGTTCGGGGTTTTTGTTTTTCCATGACAGGATCAAAGTGTGAGAGGGTTAGGAGGCTGTTTAGGATCCAAGTGAACATCAACCAATCAAATCACAGACACACACAGACTCCTGATAAAGTAGATTATTTCACGTTTTTAATCTGGAGTTCAGATTTTAATAATAAGGTCTTTATGACTTTATGTGGATATGACAGACGTGTAAAAACAGAGCAGGTTTGTGAACGAGTGAACGTCTCGTTTACCTGTCCACAGCGGCCTGCAGAGCGCTGATCCTCGTCTGCATCATCTGAAGGACCCCTGAAAACACCAACAACATTTGAGTCATGTGTTTCCTCTCAGAGCGAGGAGTCATAGCGCCCTCTAATGGTGAAATCCCCAAACTGCAGTAACAGAGGGACGGACGTCTAACCTCTACAAACATCGTTCAGAACTCATTCTTCACAGATTTTGTTGTTTTGTTCCAGTTTGTGACTTTTTCTCTTTTTACACGTTTAAAATTAACTTTTTCATTTCCGCTCAAATTTAATTCGACAAAGAGATTCATCACATGGCCGGATATTACACACTGTGACAAGAGTGTGAACACACAATCAAACCTCTGAGTCAATAAACTCATACATGTTGGATCAATAAATGAGCCAAAGAGGAGAAAATCAGAGCGCACAGTCTGAGAGTGTGTTCAATTATTTATGAAGCGCTCATTTCTTTGATTTAGGGGAAAATACTGAATTTTAAAGACTGTCTGAATAAATCTGCATCCTCAGATATTTCATTTTCACACATGACCTCTGTCAACAAGAGTTACTGGTGGTTTGGAGAGGAGTAAAATATACATATATATAAAACAAGAAAAGCTTTCTAAATGATCACCTATGTCAGTTATAATCCAAACAGCACTGTCAGACGACAAATCTCCATAATTTACTAAAAGTTCAACCAAAAAGTCACAAAGAGACTAAAACAAAAGTCAGTCTGTATTTTCTATCAAAGCTCTACAGTTGGTGAAATCATGGAGGAAGTGTCTGTTAATGAGGATTTTACCTTCCAGAGACTCGATCCCGGTCGCCTGAGAGAGCAGGTCTTCATGTCTCGCCACAACCTGGAAAAAAAACAACAGAAATGAAAACAGACTTAAAACAGTCACCACAGCGTCCAACACATCAGACTACAGCGAGACATGATTAAGATGTCAAAGGTTCAAAATGTGACTGTTTCAGTATTTTGATTGTTATGAAGAAGGTTCGTACCTGACTGTGCAGCTCCTTGTCCAGCTGACTGATGCCCTGGGCGAGCTTGGCCAGCTGCTCGGCGATGACGGCGTGGTGGATGGCCTGAGCCGTGTACGTCTTCACATCGAAGTCCTCCGCCAAGAAGTCGGCGTAGCACTCTGCAGAGCAGAACCAGAACCAGAACCAGCAGTTCCTCAAACCATTCATGACCTTCACACCAACAGGATCTCTGCACCGCCCCCTAACCCTATCACCCTGTCACCCTGTCACCCTCATCCTCCTGCAGCTCTTGGCTGGAGGTTCGAATGTTAGTGAAACCAAAATACAAAACCTTTAAAATAAAACTCTGTTAGCCTCTCAACAACACTGAACCCTGAAAATAAAAACTATACCTCACAAATCTCTCATCAGCTGTTTTCTTTAAAAACAGGCAAACAGCTGATTTTTCAGTTTTCAGCTGTAGTTTAAAAATTTCTGTGAAAAGTTTGAGGCTGAAAAAAAAAAACCTTAAACTGCTGAAAATAAGAGAAACACTCACTCCTTTATATTCTCCAATTAAATGATATTTATTTTTAATTTTCCTTTTTTTTAAAAAAAAACATAATATTTAGTTTTATTTCCATGTGATGAAGCATAAATCATATTAACACATAAATTCAGGAGAAAAAAGTAAATATGTGCAGAAATAACTCAATAACACCTAAAGTGAACCGTGGTGTGGAAGGTTCGTCTGTCTGCGCAGAATCAGAACCAAACTCGAACTTTCTGGTTCTGATCTCTCAGGATACAACAAACAAACTATTTATGGTGGTTAGAATAGTGACACTCTTGATTTGACCTCTGGTGGTGAAATAAATAAACACAGGAAGAAAATAAATATACAGTCAAGCCCAGAATGATTCAGACTCTAATCAATAATCAATAGAAAAGCCTTTATTGGCTCAGGGTCTTCATGAAGTCTCCAAAATCCGGTACCTGGGCTGATTTTGGAGACTTCAAGAAGACCCAGACCTGGATGGATGAGAATCTACATGGACACAGAGTCAGGCACGAACACGTCAGTTTCACGATCAGAAATATTGATTAGTTTGATTATTTTGCTGTTTTTTTACCGTCTTTTAGAAGTGATTTCGTGGAAGCTTCTCTCCCGTCCTCCATGTTGACACTTCCGTGTGTGACGTGTACACTGGGGCGGAGCTTCATAGATATATATCTATAAACGCTAGATGTCTACCGCACGCTGTAAGCAATGGAGACCGACCTCCGCGCATGGCGGCCATCTTACTACAGTCAACCCTCCCACTCCTACCATTCCAGTCTACAGTTCATGTAACATTTAAATAACTATAGATTGATTAATTTAAATAACTATAGATTGATTAATTTAAATAACCATAGATTGATTAATTTAAAAACGATTTTCAAACGGTTTGGTTTGTAACAAACCTCAGAGTTTTAGTTATGTTCCTATATACTTAAGAATAATTTTAACCGTGGATTTACATAAATAAACATTAAACAAATAGATAGAACAAGATAGGCCTACACACACAAGGCAGTTATATTAAATAATTTAAAACATTTAATCATTCCATATATGTTATATTAGTAATATTTCCATGATATGGATAACTATAACAACATATAACAATAACATATATAAATATTTATTTTCAATATAAATTTCTGCCTCATGTTTCCATTTTAGATGTTTTTAACAAACCAAACAGTTTTGAAAATTATATGTAACTTCAGTTATGTTGAATCTAAAGAGCATTTCTGCCTCTTTAACTGACGTAAAATTACTGGGTCAACTTTGTAATATGTACTTGGTCTCAGTCACAGCGAGTCTGTTAGCCAAGTTTGACAGCTGATAAACACAAACACATCCACAAAGACTGACACTTAGATCAAAAATATAGTTTGTCATACAAGAAATTAAAATCTGGATTGTGGTCTCAGTGTTGACAAAGTGACTCAAAGTTACCCCAAAGTGAAACAAATGTTCTTCATGATTAAGTCATTTTTTCTCAAAGTAAATCTGTCATTTTAATATGTCCAAACATCCTCAGACTCACAGCCACGTTAATAAGGTCTGTAATAAACTAAACCATTTGTTAATCTGTCAAGATTTCAGAGAGTTAAGAGGATTTTTGATCATGTAGATTACTCACCTCCCGTCAATTACCATAGAGCGGACCAGACTGGTATACTGGAGTAAGATGGCCGCCGTGGAGGGACGCCCCTGACTCCGCCTCATAGAGTCATCTAGCCTTTCTGATATATGTCTATGAGAGCTTCACGTTGCACGCGCCTTAAAGAGACACACACACAGGTTCTGCTGTTCACCCCTTCAGAACCTGAAAAATCCTAAAAATAAACTTTAAGAACGTTTAAAAACGGTGCTGGACACGAACAGAACATAAAGAACGATGGTCTGTAAATGTTCAGTATGACTGAGAGATAAACAGCCAATCAGATGTGGCAGCCAGCACCTTGCTGCTATTGACTGCAGCTCTCCCTCCTCCTCTAACCCCTCCCTTCCCCTAATCAGGTCAGCTGAATAAAAGGCAGCAGCTCACCTGCAGCCGGCCTTCTGCTCTGCTCAGAGTGCTGGTGAGTAGGGTGGCTGGTAACTTTTTAATCTTTAGAGTTTTATGATTGCTTTTAACAGCATGTCCTTTTTGTTTGTAGGTGGTAGACCTGCTGCTGTTTTGTTGCCCCCATTAATTGTAGTTATTTTTGCCTGTTTACTTTGATTGTTTCTGCCCTTTTGATTGGTTTCCCCCCTTACTTGGTTTATTTCTACCTCTAAGTTTGGTTGTTTTACACAGTTACTCCCCCATTAGTTTGCATTCTGTTCTTAGTTACCCTTAGTTGCTTTTCTCCTTAGTTCCCTCTAGTTTTACCAACTGGGTTCGCTGGTTTGTTTGTTTGTTTCTTTGGTTAATCCTTTTATTTTATTTCAGAGGTTGAGCCCACTAGTTTGGGAGGCTAGGCACCCCGGGTGAGGGCCCTCCACCTTTGCATGAGTTTGGCACCGGGTCACAAGACTACACCGATTTTGTTTCTTTTGTTGAAGGTTTGCAGTGTGTGTGCTGTGCTTCACTTGGTGAGTATAAGGGAGCACCCCCCTGCACTTTCCCTCTGTAGTCTGCCTCCCTTCTGGTGGCCTCAGCTTATTTTAAGTTAACTTAGTTTGGGTTTCTTTGATTTAGTTTAAGTTGGGGTTATTGTACTTTTTAACTTTTGTAGAAGGCCTTGTTTTAAATTTTATTATAGAAATAAAATTAACTTTCTTGCCCCTTATCTGTGTTTTGTTATGTTGTTTTAACTTTATCCTTTTCTTTCCCTCCTAGGTTAAATTTCTCAGTTATATTTACGTTTAACTTCATTTTTTTTGATCTAATAAACATTTTGAAATATTTTGAACTCTGTCTCTGCCTCTTCAGAACTTACCTGTGTTGCCTTTATTCTTATTTTAGCTTCCTGTTTTAGTTTGAAAGTTCAGTTTCCTGGGGTGCAAGTCCCCAGGTGGCGTTGCTGGTTGGAGACAATATGCTCTATTTTTGAATAAAATAGCACCCCCTTGCCACACAGAGAACTGAAATGTGTTTAATAGACAGGGGGACCAAACTTCTTATTTAGACGTTTTAGGAACAACATGAGAGTATAAAACACAAGAGGACAGGGTACCGTCTAATACCTGAGACAGGTCTCCTCATAAACACAAGAGGACAGGGTACCGTCTAATACCTGAGACAGTTCTAATAAACACAAGAGGACAGGGTACCGTCTAATACCTGAGACAGTTCTCCTAATATATCAAATATCTTCACAGGGACGACTTTTCTGTTTCGGTTTTCAATCTTTGTATGAAAACTTTAAAAACATGCTGCTGATTCATTTTAATGTCATTTTATTATTTTTTAACCAACACAACAGTTTTAATGATGACCTCTTTTTTAAAGCTTCTGTGAGTAACTTTAAGTTTCTGTCAACTCTGGCGCCCCCCTGTGGACATAAACATCTTCGTTTACCTCGCTCCAAACGTGGCTGACCAGTGTTTTCTGATGAAGATATCATCCTGCTGTTTTTGACAGTCAAATGAAATTGGAAATTGTAAAAACTAAACGGTTTCACTGACACCTTCCCCTCACACTGACTCAAAAATCATTCTATCGTCACATTTCTCATGGACTTGTTGTTTTAATATCATAAAAAGACATTAATTTGAATTTTAGTCCATTATCTTAAAATTTCCTCACAGGAGCTTTAAATATTCTTTTGTAGAGCTAGTTCAGGCGTGGTTAATAAGTCTTTATGTATCCATACATAAAGCTCCTTTTAGTGGCTCATGGTTGGAGTTGATTTTGGTGCCCCCCAGTGGACAAAGCAGTAAGTGTCATTACTCTGTCCCCCTGTTGTATTGTGGGTAAAAGAAATAATCTATATTAGTTTTGTGAAGGTAGAAGGACAAGTATCTGAACAGGGTCGACACAGTTCACTCATGGTGAAGAAAACAACATTTTTAATTTTCTTTAAACATAATTAAGATCAAATGTAATGACTTATAGGACCCTCTGAAACGGTGAAGATTATGAATCAAGAAAAGTTAATTAACTTTCAACATTAAAAGAAACATCCCAAAGATAGAAAATAAAGATCACAACGAGAAAAGAAAAAAACAAACATCTGGTGTCAGAAAAAAACTCTCAAAGATGATAAAAACCGTGTACCATGGTGTCCTCCTCCTCCGCTGAGGTCGAGTTTAACTCTCATGTGAAACTTCTGAGATAAAGTTTTCTAAAGTTAGAAATGTTGAAGTCTTTAAAAACAGATATTTGACATTTACAGATGATTTAATCTCAGTCTACACGTCAGACGTAAACAGAGAACTAAAATAAACTAAAATACTGTCGACCATGTTTCCTGGTGGAGCTGAAAGGCTGAGGAACTTCATCACTATTGCTGCTTCAAATAAACAGCAGCGAGCGAATCAAGATTATCTAATATGACGAAGAAAAGACTCAAGTCACAAAGAACAGCTGTCTGACCGAGACGGTTATAGGACTGAAAAGGGTTGGACCGTGAACGTAGGAGGACGAAATCATGTTTCATTTAGAGAAGCTGATGAGATCGACAGGCGGATCGGAGCGGCGTCAGCAGTGATGCGGACTCTTAACCGATCAGTGGTGGTGAAGAAAGAGCTGAGCTGTAAGGAGAGACTCTGGATTTACCGGTCGATCTACGTGCCGATCCTCACCTATGGTCATGAACTTTGGGTAATGACCGAAAGAACAAGATCGCAGATACAAGCGGCTGAAATGGGTTTCCTCCTCAGGGTGTCCGGGCTCAGCCTTAGAGATAGGGTAAGGAGCTCAGAGGAGAACCGCTGCTCCTCCACGTCCAGAGGAGTCAGCTGAGGTGTTAGGACGCCTTCTGGACGCCTCCCGTTAGAGGTGTTCCAGACATGTCCCACCAGGAGGAGACCTCGTGGTCGGTCCAGGACCAGGTGGAGGGATTATATCTCTCTCCTGGGAATCCCCCCAAAGGAGGAGCTGGTGGGAGTGTCCGGGGTGAGGGCCGTCTGGACTTCCCTCCTGAAGATGCTGCCTCCGCGACCCGGACCAGGATGAAGTGGAAGAATATGTTGGAGACGGTCACATGAGTCTGCCGCCGCCTGTCAGGGTTTCAGTCGCTCACGCTTCATTTTTCGACGACGTCAGATGATCTTTCAGTGATTTTAAGAAGGTTGTACTTTGATCACGGCTCGTCTTGATTATTTTAATCCTCTTTATTTTGGTGTCAGTCAAACCTCTTCATCGTTTACAGCTCCTCCTCCTCCTCCTGTTTTATCTGCTCGCCGTAAATACGACCACATTTCCCCGATTTTCGCCTCTCTTCACTGACTTCCTGTGAGTTTTAGGATTGATTTTAAAATGTTGTTAGTAAATCTTTAAAACCTTTTATTTCATCTGGGACTCTCAGACCCTCTGACCTTCTGACTGTCCCGAGGTCAAGGTTAAAGTTCAGGGGTCCATCTTGGCGCCGAAGCTCTGAACGCTCCTCCTCATCATGTCCGTCTGTCTCCCTCACTTCCTGTTTTTTATAAACAAACTTTTACTCCTGAGAACTTTGATCCTGAACGTCTCTGTCCTCCTGTTTTTAACGGGTTCCTGTCTCTCCGTTAATTCTCTGTTTTTATCGTTTCTTTGTTGTTTTTAAATGAGCTGAATAAACCTGGACTGGATTTGACTGGACTGGATCTTCATCAGATGATTCTTTACACGCTCAGAGGACCAATGACCAGAGGAGCAGCGTTAACGCCACCTCCAACGCCGCAGGGACTGAAGTATGGGTGGAGTCTGTGGGTGAAGTAACAGCCGCTGAAGGAGTAGATGTGGGCGGCGGTGTCAGCGTCATAGAAGGAGACCAAACCCTCCTCGTAGTCCACAAACACGCCCACTGTCCGGAGCCTGGACTTCAGGGTGAGGAGGACACCAGGACCAGCGAGAGCTTTGTACTCTCTTCCGTTTCTTAACCACACGGTCCAGAACCCGTTCTTCGGGGACAACCGGATCTTTCCTTTCCTGACCACGGATTCGGAGGCCACGCCCAGATCCCAGTCCGTCTTCTCACCGACCTGAACAGCGAAGTAAATCCGTCCAGAGGAGAAGCTCCGCTTTCCTAAAACGGCGTTACAAACGGAGAACCTCTGAGGGTTGTCCAGGACTTTCATCTGAGTCTCCACAGACTGGACTTGTTTCCCATCGGGGGACAGGACCAGGAAGGGACTGGCAGAGTCCGGGTCCAGAGTGACATCTACAGCGTACTGCTGGACCTTCTTCAGAGCAACATCAGCACACATCTTCTTCACCTCCTCACTGAGCGTCTCCTCCAGCTGACTCACAGCTGTCCTCACCGTCCCCTCATAGGACGAGTGAACTTTGACCTCTGTCCAGTCTTTGGTGGGTGGAGCCGGGTTCAGAGAGGGCAGGTTTTGGAGGAAGTGGAGGTGGTCTTCAGTGGACAGGAGCTGCTCCACCTCAGCGCCTCTCTTCATCAGCTCAGAGATCTCCTCCTCCAGCTCTCTGATGAAGCCTTCAGCCCGTCTCTCCGTGTCTTTGTGCTTCTCCTCAATCAAGTCCAGGAGCTGAGCCAGACTGCTCTCCACAGACCGGCTCAGAGACCTGAA
The DNA here is from genome assembly GCA_962446985.1 of Xyrichtys novacula. NCBI lineage: Eukaryota > Metazoa > Chordata > Actinopteri > Labriformes > Labridae > Xyrichtys > Xyrichtys novacula. Next base: position 36,535,185 of record OY660867.1, read on the forward strand.
GACCTCCACGCTCGCCGCAGTCTCCCAGTCCGCGTCTACTCTGCTGAGCTTCACCGCCTGTTGGATCTTCTCTATCTTCAGACGTCTCTCCTGGATCTGCTGCAGGATTTCAGCGTCTACCTTCTCCAGGTCTCCTTTCTTCACCCCGTACTCGTCTCTGAGCGGAACCAAGACGTGGGTGCTGTGTTTGGACTCCACACAGAACTGACACACACACGTCTGATCGGACCTACAGAACATCTCCAGAGGTCTGTCGTGGTTCCTACACACTCTGTCCTCCAGGTTCTCCACAGGATCCATCAGCTGGTGCTTCTTCAGACCCGTCATCTTTTCATGAAGGTCCAGGTGAGTCTGACAGTAGGAGGCCAAACACACCAGGCAGGACTTCAGGGCCTTCAGTCTGGTTTCAGAGCAGACGTCACACAGGACTTCTCCAGAGGATGGACCTCTCTGGATCCTGCTGCTGCTGCTGGCTTTCATTAGAGCCGACTGTCTGAACTGAGCCACCATCTCAGATATGAAGGTGTTGACATGAACCTCCGGTCTGCTGTTAAAGAGCTTTTTACACAGAGGACACTGACAGGAGACACTCACGTCCCAGTGACGGCTGATGCAGCTCTTGCAGAAGTTATGACCACATGGTATGGAGACGGGATCAGTGAAGACCTCCAGACAGACCGAACACTGAAACTGCTCTTCAGAGAGGAGGCTGCAGACTGAGGACATCCTGGAAAACAAAAGACAAATCAATCAACTTCTGAACTGATAAGCCTCAAACTGATTTTAATGATCGCTGTAGTTAAAGGTCAACGAGGCGATTTTCTGTTTAAAGACGCAGCAGAGACGGGAATCCAGAACCGGTTCTTGTTGAGAGGCGGGTCCAAATGGTTCGATCCATCGACATCATTTACATTTTATCTGAACGATTTCTCTCTTCCAGGTGTGTTAGAAACGGTCTCACGAGCGCCGGTCTACACGAACAGGAACACAGACTTAGAGGGAAAAAGACTCGGTGGTTGGTTCGTCATTTTACGTCATTTTACTGAGAAAGACGACAACAGAGCGACGTTTGTCAGCAGTGAGAACATGCAGAGATGGAAACAGCAGCGACACGCGTCAACATTTGTCTTCAGGTCACGGCGTCAGATTTAAGGAGTCTCACGTATTCACACACAGGCGCTGTCTTCATGTTAAGTTAACCACCCCGCCCCCATCCCCACTTCTACCGCCTCCCCTCCTCTCTCCTCTGTCCCCATCTCCTTTTGTAAAGCGACCTTGGGTTACTTGAAAGGCGCTATATAAAACTAAGTTATTATTATTATTATTTATTATTATTATTATTATTATTTATAAATTCAGAAAATGTTTTTAACTAAATTAGAAGATCTTAAAAAACACTCGACACTTAAAAAACTCAGGGCTACAGAGACTGTTGATGTTTTTAAGAAGAGGCTCCAGACTCACTTCTTTAACCAGGACTTTTCTCTAACTACCTTTTTATATTTCTCTTATTACAAATATTCATTTTAATCAAAGTTCTTAAAGTTTATTTAACATCATTTTATTAATTATCTCTGTTCTTAGTCTTTTTTAGTTCCCATCTTAGAGGTTTTTACTTCTTTTACCTGTTTTACATGATAAAGCTCTCTTACTTATCTGTTCATTTAATATTATTTTATTATTTTAGTCCATCAGGTTTTACTCTTCATTTTTACTATTTTTAATTTATTTATTTATTTTATTTTATTTTATTTTATTGTTTTAGTCCATCAGGTTTTACTCTTCATTTTTACTATTTTTAATTAATTTATTTATTTTATTTTATTTTATTTTATTATTTTAGTCCATCAGGTTTTACTCTTCATTTTTACTATTTTTAATTAATTAATTTATTTTATTTTATTTTATTTTATTGTTTTAGTCCATCAGGTTTTACTCTTCCTTTTTACCATTTTATTTTTAATCTTTTATCTCCATGTTTCCTAAAGGTCGCTCTTTCCTCTCTAATGTCTCTTTAACTATATATCTAAAATTCTTACACTGTGTGCGTGTGTATGTGTGTGTGTGTGTGTGTGTGTGTGTGCGTGTGTGTGTGTGAGGGTTGGTTTATTGTCGTTATTGTTGTTTTTAGCCTCTGTGAGGAACTCTGAACGACATTTTTTGTCTGTAAAGTTCCATATAAATAAAGTTGAGTTAAAAAACATCAAGTCTGTAAAAGTGAGTTTCTAAACTGAAGCGTCTGTCTCTGCTGTCCGTCTTCTCTCCTCTGAAGGTCTTTCCAAAGTCGAGGATCTCTGATGACCCCAGCATGATAATGATAGTTCACATGTCAGTATCTACTGTGGAGGTTTGGAATAAATCGACCTTAAAAACCGGTCTGATGTGCAGAATCTGAACACTGCCGCCTAGTGGTCAAAACTCTGATTTTTATTATTTAAGGTGGAATCGAAACTTAAACTGGACTGTGGGTGAACGTGGAGTTACGGTCATGTTCGTGTAACAAACCTCAGTTTACCTGTTCTTCTCAGGACTAACTCAGAGACAGGAGCACGAGGACAGACTTATTCTGTTCACGTCAGAATAAAAACCTGAGCGGATTGGCTGATAATGACGGGATTAACCCTTTTTAGAATAAAAATAAAGAGTTTTTCTGAGTTTAAACGGTCCGTTAGAAAAGGTCCACTCACCTGTGTGTCTGTGGTTTATTCCTGCTGGATGAGATGAAGTCAAACACTGATTTTCAGAGTCAGAGTTTCTGCTCCTCCTGCTGCAGGAAGGATCTCTGTCCAAGTTTCGTTTCTTCTGTTTTTGGCGGTGAAATGATCCGGACGGTTTCGCTCCTCCTCCGTCATAAGGCTGTCATAGAAGAACATGTGTGTGGTTTTAGGAGAAGAAGAAGAAGAAGAAGAAGAGAGTGACTTTGTTCAGTTTAACCACAAAAAGACTTGAATATGAAGGTGTCAGACAAACGTCAGTTATTTTAATGTTTCATATAAACCTGATCCTGAACTGTTTCGGTGTAAAACACGAGTCCAGATGAGAAATGTGTGTGTGTGTGTGTGTGTGTGTGTGTGTAAGTCTATGTTTGTTGATATAAATTATATAATTTTATTTTAATGTGAGACCAACAGTTTAACATAAATCAGTGTTGACACATAGTCATCATAGATTATAATCTATAATGATTATAAATATTCATCATAGATTATAATCCAGTGTCCCTCTTACTGAAATGAAAACCAGTCCAGGTGGTCCTCTTGGACCTGAGCGCTCTGGTTTATGGTGGGGTGCGCCCTCTGGTGGACAGGTGAGAGTCTCTCAGCCCATAACTGACGGTTTGATCACTTCTTTGTTAGCAACAGTGTGAAATTAGAGAACGGCATTTATATAAAATCATGACAAAATACACTATTATTTTCTTACACTTTTATTTATTTCAGCTCATTACAAAAAAAACAAGAATAAAAAAAATAAAACAAAAATAAAACAAGAATAAAACAAAATAAAACAAAAATAAAACAAGAATAAAACAAAATAAAACAAAAATAAAACAAAATAAAACAAAAGAAAACAAAAATAAAACAAAAATAAAACAAGAATAAAACAAGAATAAAACAAGAATAAAACAAAAATAAAACAAAATAAAACAAGAAGAAAACAAAAATAAAACAAAAATAAAACAAAAATAAAACAAAATAAAACAAAAATAAAACAAGAATAAAACAAGAAGAAAACAAAAATAAAACAAAAATAAAACAAGAATAAAACAAAAATAAAACAAAAATAAAACAAGAATAAAACAAAAATAAAACAAGAATAAAACAAGAATAAAACAAGAATCAAACAAAAATAAAACAAAAATAAAACAAGAATAAAACAAAAATAAAACAAAAATAAAACAAGAATAAAACGAGACTAAAACAAAAATAAAACAAGAATCAAACAAAAATAAAACAAAAATAAAACAAAATAAAACAAGAAGAAAACAAAAATAAAACAAAAATAAAACAAGAAGAAAACAAAAATAAAACAAAAATAAAACAAGAATAAAACAAAAATAAAACAAGAATAAAACAAGAATAAAACAAAAATAAAACAAAAATAAAACAAGAATAAAACAAGAATTAAAAAAAAACCACCCGATGACACTTAAATTTAGAGTAATCTAAAACAGGAATATTTTCTTTAAGAAAATAGAGAGTGCAGAGAAATGCATTAGATGAGTTCATTCGCCTCCGACATCGAAGGCTCTGACATGTGACTGTCGCGCACACGTACATCGCCATGACGACACTCTAAGGACATATCGTGCAGCCCTAGTCTGGCTGTTTTTCCGTAGACAACAGACACCTTTCTCCACTTCAGGTCACTGAATCTCAAACCAATGAAAACTGAGTGTGAAGACCCATCATAAAACAGCTCCCTTCATTGATCAGTTATTGATCGGATCAGTTTGTGTCACAGCAGTGATGATCAGAGGAGCAGAGTTATCACCTGAGTTATTGATACAGGGACCAAAGATGGGGTGGAGTCTGTCGGTGAAGTTACAGCCGCTGAAGGAGTAGATGTGAGCGGCGGTGTCTGCGTCATAGAAGGAGACCAAACCCTCCTCATAGTCCACAAACACGCCCACCTTCTCAGGCTTGGACCTCAGAGTGAGGAGGACAGAGCGGCCACCAAGAGCTGTGTACTCACTTCCGTTTCTTAGAACTAACACCCAGACATCGTCTTGAACACTTGGTCTGATTAGTTCCTTCCTGTTGATGGATCTGAGCGCCACTCCTAACTCCCATTTAGATTTCCGTTTCACCTGGACCTCAAAATAAAACTTTCCTACTGAGTAACTCTGCCGTCCTAAAACACAGACAGACTGAGAAAACCTCTCTGGATTATCCGGGACACTCTGTGTTTTCCCGTGGTGAACTTGTTTCTGGTTTTTAGACACGATGAGAGAAGGATGTGCTGTATCAGGATCCAGAGTGACGTCCACCTCAAACTGCTGGACCTTCTTCAGCTCAGACTCGAGCTGCTTCTTCACCTCCTCACTGAGCGTCTCCTCCAGCTGACTCACAGCTGTCCTCACCGTCCCCTCATAGGACGAGTGAACTTTGACCTCTGTCCAGTCTTTGGTGGGTGGAGCCGGGTTCAGAGAGGGCAGGTTTTGGAGGAAGTGGAGGTGGTCTTCAGTGGACAGGAGCTGCTCCACCTCAGCGCCTCTCTTCATCAGCTCAGAGATCTCCTCCTCCAGCTCTCTGATGAAGCCTTCAGCCCGTCTCTCCGTTTCTTTGTGCTTCTCCTCAATCAAGTCCAGGAGCTGAGCCAGACTGCTCTCCACAGACCGGCTCAGAGACCTGAAGACCTCCACGCTGTCAGCTTTCTCCTGGTCTGCGTCGTCCCTGCTGAGCTTCACTGACAGCTTCATCTCCTCGATCTTCAGTTTTCTCTCCTCCATCATGTTCTGGATCTCCTCCTGAGTCTCTCTGAGCTCAGCTTTCTCTCCTTCATATTTCTCCACCAGAGGAACGATGGAGTGAAGCTTGTGGTCCAACTCAGTGCAGCTGATGCACACACACGTCTGATCGGACTCACAGAACATCTCCAGAGGTCTGTCGTGGTTCCTACACACTCTGTCCTCCAGGTTCTCCACAGGATCCATCAGCTGGTGTTTCGTCAGACCCGTCATCTTTTCATGAAGGTCCAGGTGAGTCTGACAGTAGGAGGCCAAACACACCAGGCAGGACTTCAGGGCCTTCAGTCTGGTTTCAGAGCAGACGTCACACAGGACTTCTCCAGAGGATGGACCTCTCTGGATCCTGCTGCTGCTGCTGGCTTTCATTAGAGCCGACTGTCTGAACTGAGCCACCATCTCAGATATGAAGGTGTTGACATGAACCTCCGGTCTGCTGTTAAAGAGCTTTTTACACAGAGGACACTGACAGGAGACACTCACGTCCCAGTGACGGCTGATGCAGCTCTTGCAGAAGTTATGACCACATGGTATGGAGACGGGATCAGTGAAGACCTCCAGACAGACCGAACACTGAAACTGCTCTTCAGAGAACCTCCAGCCGGCAGCAGACATCTCTGGAGAATCAGACAAAGATTAGAGATCATAAACCCTCACAGCTGAATCTACCTCCACTCCTCCACTCCTCCTCTCCTCCACTCATCCATGAAATCTAAAATAAAAGTCTGAATGAATGTGAATATTTCATCGTTAAAATTCTACGCCGTATAAAAACGCTGAAACTCTCCGTCCATAACGTGGACACGTGTGGCGCTCTCTGTGTCCCGGGAAATCTGCACAATGGGTGGGCACACCCCCCCAGACTGTCCCCCCTTCATACTGTGAAAAGTCAGAGAACCATGATTCTGACCAGGTGGTGGCGCTCTCTGGGGCCCAAAAGGTCTCACTGTGCTGGTCAGGAGCTCCAGAGCCTCCTGCTAACCGTCCTGTCACCGAGTTTAAATAAAGTTTTTGAAGTAAATTCACACCTGTGCAGCTCGGACAGGCGGACATGAAAAAGACACGTTTGGTTTCTCTGTCGATGTTAGGAAATGTGCAGCTCAGATAAGAAAATAAAAATACAGTTTGTTTTATTTATTCTTCGTTTTATTTCTGAGTTAAATTATTCAGTTCAGACTCTGGAACGATAAATAAATTTAAATGTTCAGATTTGATATTTTAAATAGAGTTTCGGTTCATATTTCATGGTGAATATTTATAAAATTAAATGGATTTTTCTTTTACATTCGAATGATCAGTGCTGAAAATTACAGTTTATTTATTTTTGGTTTTATTTATGAGTCCAGACGTGCAGGTAGATTCTGAAAATGCATTTCTGTTTTCATCTGTTTTCATTTGAATTCTGACACTAATTTGCTTCCATACAGATTTCCTGTTTCTTCTCTGGTCCCAAAAAAAAAAACTTTTTAAAGCTGAAGGGTTAAAAAAATGAAACGGACAGATCTGATGTTCTCCTTCATATAAACGGAGATATTTTAACGTCTGTCCAACTTCCAACATAAAAGGTGTTTATTCATTAATAATCACCATCTAATGAAAACACCTGACAGGTTCAGATGGAACTGTTCACCTGTGTTTGCTGCCATCGTGTGGTCATCACACCACACTGCAGTGATTTAAGAGAGTAAAATTCAGTCTGTAGACCGAGGTGAAGATCTTACTGAGCTGCTGTTCAGTCTCTGGTTTTATTATTTTAAAGTTTTGACTTTTCTTCGATCGTCCAGGTAACAGGAGCGCTAAAGGGTCACCTGAGAAACTGTCAGTGAGTGACTGAGAACATCCACAGATCTGTATTTATGAACATTTCAACAGTCTGAAGGTAAACTCCTCTGTTCCCCCTGAACTACTATGAGGACTTTATTAGTCCTCTGAGATTAAATGGTGGACTTTAATATTTCTGACCTCCTGTTGGAGCTCAGAGAAACCACAGCTGATGATAAAACTCATTTAAAATGATTTTTATTTCTAATCAAACTGACGACTAAAGACTAAACTCACTTTAACTGTCGAACCTCTTCTTCATCCATGAGCTTCGAACCTTCACTGACTCCATGAACTGACGACCACCTCCGTAAGGTTTGGTCACATGATCAATTTCTTTGAACATTTACAAGCAGCAGGTGGGGGTGGTTCAACTTACCCCAGTCTCCCCTATTCTCACACTGACAGACTCACCGTGTGTGTAGATGACACTCAGACGTGTTTAGGGTGAATTCCTGATGGTGGTTCTTCTGTTTCTGACTCGGTCCAGTCCGTCAGCTCAGGACTTTCACTTTCGTTTCCTGTGAAGAGACTCTGAACCACTCCTCTGTTTTTCTCCCCTCTGTTTCCTCTCCTCTGTTTCCTCTCCTCTGTTTTCTCTCCTGAGACTCCTCTTTAAAAGGATCACTGAGAAATCCTCCGGCTGTTTCTGTAACAGATTTGACGGTTAAAAAAAAAAAAAACATAGATATACTGTATATGAATAAACACCATAGATGTCTGTGTATAGACGCCTTTCTCATAGATGTCTACGGTAAACACAGCGTCGTGTCATGTCAGAAGAACCCGGAAACAGGAGTCTGTCTCCAACACAAGAACAACATCAGTTCAACTTCAGTTTGATGTAGAATTAATGAATTAAATCAACTTTAATTTAGTGGATTTTTAAACTTTATTTCCTGTAACTCTAACTTCTTTTATAAAAACGGAGTCTCCAGATCTCCTCTGGTCCCTTAAACCTGATTTCTAAACTTGTTTGTTGGATTATTTCTCAGAGATTAAACTCGGATTAACTCCTGACTGTTTCCCTGGATTAAAAAGTTACAGACCTTTAAACTCTCACTTTATAAATGTTTGTAAACCTGAGAATGGAGGAGTCCTCAGCCTGTCTGACACATTTTTAACTTTAATTTAGTTTCATATTTGAACCTTTTTTCTCCTCTTGACTCCTGAGAGGACAGGAGGACAGCTCAGATTCTAGATCTCAGATTCTAGATCTCACCACCACGACCCTGTTTTACTCACCCGTCCGTGTGTTTGAGGAACTCCAGGTTGGCTGTGAGGATCGAGACTCTGCTCCAGTTCTGTTTAACATAAACAAGAAAGGCTAGATGACTCTGAGAGGCGGAGTCACGGCGGCCATCTTACTCCAGTATACCATTCTGGTCCTCTATATGGTAGTTGACGGGAGGTGAGGAATCTACATGATCAAAAATACTCTTAAAATAAATATCTATATATGTTATTGTTATTATAGTTATCCCTATAATAGAAATATTACTGATGTAACAGACACTGAATGATTAAATGTTTTATATATAAATGATTTAATATAACTGCCTTGTGTGTGTAGGTCTATAACTATTGTTCTGTCTATCTGTTTAATGTTTATTTATGTAAATCCATGGTTAAAATTATTCTTGAGTATACAGGAACATAACTAAAACTCTGAGGTTTGTTACAAAACAAACTGTTTAAAAATCGATGTAAAATTAATCAATCTATGTTTATTTAAATTAATCAATCTATAGTTATTTAAATGTTACATGACCTGTAGACTTGAATGGTAGGAGAGAGCAGCTGACCTTAGTAAGATGGCCGCCATACGCAGAGGTCGGTCTCCATTGGCTAACAGCGTGCGTGAGTCATCTAGCGTTCATATATCTATATCTATGCTCGTGACTGCGCTCCAGCTGTGTTTACTTCACTTTTATTTCCGGCTGGAGTGTGACGTTGAAACGCCCCGCCCCCTGCTGTCAGTCAACCTTAAATTGAATCAAATCTAATTAAAACTCGACACACATGCGCAGAAGGTCCATGTAAAGGACATGCTGTAAATCAGAGAACATCACTTTATCAGGTTTGTTGGTGTCAGGGTTATTTTTGACTGTGATTAATATTCCACAGAGAGAGAGAGAGAGGGATCTAAAATCATAATAATTATAATAATAAATAATAATTATTAATCATCATGAGTCATCAGGGAATCTTCCTCTTCACTAAAGAACCCTGAATATCCTTCAGAGAACCCTGATTATTGGGATCTCACATGTTTGGAGAGAGTTCAGACTTTTCAGTCAAAACCATCAAACATCAAGAATCAGGTTTGTAAATCTCTCCTGGACTTCAGTGTAAAAGGAGACAATGAATGGACTACAGGAACCGGGTCAAGGTTCTCACGAGGAGACAAAACCAGACTATTACAGTAGTATTAAAGTACTTGGACAACTGAAACCTCGTATATGTAGATCTTGTGGAAATTGGGTAAATGTGACGTCTTTAGTTCAAATGTTCTTACTTTACTAAAATCAGAGGGAGAGTAACAGGCTGGAGAAGATGTTGTTCTGACTGGACATGTTGGTCATAAATGTGTAAATGTGATTTATTTTATATGTTTCTACCTGATGAATTTAAAATAATACAAATAAAAAAATCTCCTTATTTATAAACTCGAACCGATAATATGTCCAAAAAGCTGCCACAGGGACGATAAAAAAAGAGGAATATTAAAAAAAAAACACATCTGGAGGAACGTCGAACAGGTCAGTCACATGACCGGGTCTAAGACAGAGGCGGAGTCTCTCAGAAAGAAGAGGGTCAGGACTCAGTGAGAGACTGCGTGAGCTAACAGCTGAAAAACAGACAGGACTCTGGAGTGGAAATCACCGCGTGGACACAAAGTGACTTCCGAAAAACCATCGTCTGTGATCACAGATCATCCCCAAAAATAAGGTCCAAACTGACCCTGAGTCTGTTTAAGATGAGGTGAACATGTCTGCTGCTCACTTTCACACCAACAGACCACTCTGAAAAAACTCTGTCTGTTTTTAAGAGAGTCGAACACGTGTGGAAACAAACCGGTCATCATCCTGTACGATGAAGAAGAGAAACAACAACGAGAGAAAACAACAGTGAGAGAGAGATAATAACAGAGATAATAACAGAGATAACAGAGATAATAACAGAGATAATAACAGAGGTAACAGAGATAATAACAGAGGTAACAGAGATAATAACAGAGATAATAACAGAGATAATAACAGAGGTAATAACAGAGATAACAGTAATAACAGAGATAATAACAGAGATAATAACAGAGATAATAACAGAGGTAATAACAGAGATAATAACAGAGATAATAACAGAGATAACAGAGATAATAACAGAGATAATAACAGAGATAACAGAGATAACAATAGAGATAATAACAGAGATAATAACAGAGGTAATAACAGAGATAATAACAGAGGTAATAACAGAGATAATAACAGAGATAATAACAGAGATAATAACAGAGATAATAACAGAGGTAATAACAGAGATAATAACAGAGATAATAACAGAGATAACAGAGATAATAACAGAGATAACAGAGATAATAACAGAGATAATAACAGAGATAATAACAGAGATAATAACAGAGATAATAACAGAGATAATAACAGAGATAACAGAGATAATAACAGAGATAATAACAGAGATAATAACAGAGGTAATAAAAGAGATAATAACAGAGGTAATAACAGAGATAATAACAGAGATAATAACAGAGATAATAACAGAGGTAACAGTAATAACAGAGATAATAACAGAGATAATAACAGAGATAATAACAGAGGTAATAACAGAGGTAATAACAGAGATAATACAGAGATAATAACAGAGATAATAACAGAGATAATAACAGAGGTAACAGTAATAACAGAGATAATATCAGAGATAATAACAGAGGTAACAGTAATAACAGAGATAATAACAGAGATAATAACAGAGATAATAACAGAGATAATAACAGAGGTAACAGATAAATAAACTTAAAAACTGAAACAACGTGAACACAGAAGAGAGAAACGAACAGTGAGTGAGAGATAATAACAGAGATAATAACAGATAATAACAGAGATAATAACAGAGGTAATAACAGAGATAATAACAGAGGTAATAACAGAGATAATAACAGAGGTAATAACAGAGATAATAACAGAGATAATAACAGAGATAATAACAGAGGTAATAACAGAGGTAATAACAGAGATAATAACAGAGGTAACAGTAATAACAGAGATAATAACAGAGATAATAACAGAGATAATAACAGAGATAATAACAGAGGTAACAGTAATAACAGAGATAATAACAGAGATAATAACAGAGGTAACAGAGATAATAACAGAGATAATAACAGAGGTAACAGAGATAATAACAGAGGTAACAGTAATAACAGAGATAATAACAGAGATATAACAGAGATACAGATAAATTAACATTAAGAACTGACAGAGGCAGATGTAACGACAGCTGATCACCACAGGAGGGCAGAGCTGTCCACCACCGTCTGTCTGAGATGACTCAGGGAAAATGGTTTAGAGGGAGAGAGAGAGAGAGAGAGAGAGAGAGAGGGAGAGGATGAATCAGTTCACAGTCTCTCCTGCTGATCTGTTTCTGTGTGTTTGTGTTTGTCAGATTTCTGTACACTCTAACCCTCCTCTGTTCAGTCAGATCTTCTCTTCTCTCCTCCTCTTCTCTCCTTCTCTTCTCTTCTCTCCTCCTCTCCTCTCCTCCTCTTCTCTCCTTCTCTTCTCTCCTCCTCTCCTCTCCTCCTCGTCTCTCCTCCTCTTCTCTTCTCTCCTTCTCTTCTCTCCTCCTCTCTTCTCCTCCTCTTCTCTCCTCCTCTCCTCTCCTCCTCTCCTCTCCTTCTCGTCTCTGTCCTGAAAAATAACCTCAACCTCTGAAAACACATTTACAGAGCAGGGGTGTGTGTATGTATCTCAGATCTGAGTCCATCTGGAGTCTCCGTGTCCGTCTTTCCTCTCCACCTCTTGGATTAGATCTGCAGACTGATGAATGTGACTCCATCTGGGCAGAAGCTGAAGTGACTGAAGAACTCTGGAAGAGTTTAGAAGTCTTGAATGATTCCTCCTCAGAGTGGAAACGATACACCTGCTGCTGCATTAGACACAAACATTATTCATATGAATGACAGACTCTTGACTTCAGCTTCATGAGGACTGCAGGACTTCACCTGCTGAGTCCAGACCAGCTTTCTCTCTGTTTCTGTTTTTTACCTTCAGATGTTAAAATAAAACTCATCTTGGTTCTTATCTGCAGACCTCCTCCTCCTCCTCCTCCTCCTCCTCCTCCTCCTCTGATCAGCTTTCTTCATCAGCTCAAACCTCAAACTGTACCGAGTCAAAACTTCACAGGAACAACAGCAGCAGCAGAAATGAGCGTCTATCTGAGCGCCGTCAAAGGTTCCTGTAAACTTTCAGGGTTCAGCCGTGTAAAAACTGACACCCAGAGTTCTACCTGAGCTCCGAGTGTTTCAGAGGTGGTTTCGGTCCAACTGTCGGTCTGACTGTGTTAGTTTGGGGGGGTGACAGACCGTCTCTAAGATCTACTTTTATGATCTTTTATGATCCGGTGTTTTTATGTCAGTTAGCTGTGTTCAGTTTCTGCTCCCCTCTCTCTCTCTGTGTTCGTCTCCTAATTTATCGATGTTAGCTTGAATTACAAAATGATGTTTGTGAAATTTTACATGATTAAAAAATAAACACATATATAAATATATATATATATATATATTTAGAGGATTTCTGGTTTAATAGAGGTGTGTGAGGTGAAGAGAGACGGACGACAAACAGAATGAAACTCTCACAGGCTTCAGTCGTTCGAACCTCGGACCGCCTTTAACTCGTGGAAACCCCGCCCACTGAGACTGAAGACCAGAACCGAGGTGTTGTCGGTGTGATCGGGGTGTTTCCACATTCTGGACTCTGGTCGTTTGTTTCCATGAAACTAAAAATAGTTGAGGAGTTCTGGGTCTCAGGAAGTGGACCCCCCGCCCGCCTGCTGTTAAGATCAGTTTTTAGGAGGTTTCCGTCCTGAGAGGGTCCACTGTGATCCCTGACCCCGCACTGGTTCCTGTTTGGGTTTTTGATGTGAACTGAAATACTGATCCAGTTTCTGCTGAAGTTCTCCAACAACAACAAAACTTCAGGGTCATCTGTGAGAGGAGGAATAACGGACTGAATGTCAAACAGCTGATTAAAAAATGATGAGAGGGAAAACGCTCCTCCAGAAACTGTAGGATTTCATGAAGAGGAGGTTTCAGGGTCACCAGGAGTTTGAAGAAGGTTAGAATCCAGATAAAAATCCAGTGTTGGTGAAAAAAAACCTGCACTGACTCGACACACAGGAGGAGAGCGCATGAACATCCTCCATCAAACCTGCAGCAAAACTACAGAAATATCAGGAGTTAACTGCAGGTACGTGTGACAAAAACACTTTATAATGACGATGTCTGAGCGGCTCAATTCAGTCAAATAAAAATGTGGAATAATCATCACAGCTGTGTTTCACTAACGTCCACCACAGACACTGAAATAACAATCAATCATGATATAATCAATCAGTAAACAGAAGTCTGTGTTTGAGACGCTCTTTTCTCAGAGTTTCTTACTTTTAATGTCTGAAACATAAATTATGGCCTGAAAATTCACTTTTTGGAGCTGAAATGTTTATTTAACTGAAAACTAAAAACCAGAAAATCAAAATGTCCTTAAAATGAACATTGAATATTGATTTATCTTCTTTGATACATTAGAAACTGATAAACCACAAGAGGATATTTTGATCATTGATCCGACTGTGTTCAGGTGTTTGTTGGTAATTTGTCGATCATATTGATTTGATCTGAGGCTCTCCGAGAGACTTAGAGATAGGGTAAGGAGCTCGGACACTCGGGAGGAGCTCAGAGGAGATTTGCTTTAAACCTGGAAATATTACCTGTTAAAATACTGCATGTTAAAATATCACGTTTAAATATTATATGGTAATATTTTGTTATTTATATTTCTTATTTTGTGTAAAATCCTGGAGGAGGTCTACAGTTCTCCTGAACCTCCTCTGTTTCAAACATTTATAAAGACGTCAAACAGCGTTTAATAAAACATAAACTTTATTTTCTCGTTCTCCTCACGTCATTTTCATCCTGAAGTCAAGATCAACAAAAACACAGCAAGCAACCGGACAGAGAACTTCAGGGTTAAAGACGCAGGACGGCAACAGTCCAAGCTCCTCCCACCGACGTACGCACGCACGCACGCACACACACACACACACACACACACACACACACACACACACGCTCATGAAACCTGCAGAGTCGTCATGTCGGGTCCTGAAACCTGAAATAAGCGGTTTGTGTCTGAGGAGACCGGATCTTCACTTGAACTTCCTTCGTGTGCGTCACGAGGATCTGAACGCCGACTTTCCTCTGAGTTTTTCGTGTCTTTATTAGACGGAGAGGGTGGAGCTGGAGCAGCTGACGTGGATATTTGGACCGCTGTCGGAGAGTTTGAGACGATCATCTCTGATTCCACCAAAGTCCTCGCTGAAGATCACGGCGGGTTAGAAACGGTTTAGAGACGAGTCGCTCCACCTCACAGCGACGTAGAGAGAAATCAGCCAATCACAGCAGAGACTGGTTGTTGCTCCTGTCGGACTCTTCGTCTGCGGCCTGATCCGCCTCTTCCTTCCTCGTCCACATCTTTACATTCCCATCATCCTTTGCTCCGACAGGCAGGTCATCCCTGTAACCCGGTCTTTACTCTGAGCAGGCCGCTGGCTCGTCTTTGAGCTCCGGAGCGCGATGGCGCCCTGCTCAGCTGATCTCCGTCCAGGATAGAGAGCGTCTGCTGGGTTGGGGTGGTCTACGCTCCCCCCGTCAGTTTCCGCTCCAGCCGGTCCAGCTTGGCCAGGTTCTCCTTCAAGAGTTTGGACCCCGGACTGAGGAGCAGGGCTCTCTGGTAGTACATCCGGGCTGCTGCATAGTCTCCCTGCGAACACGGACAGAGCGGTTAACACCGAGGGATGAAACAGAGATCTTTAAAATGACCCGGATCTCAGAGCTCCAGAACCCTTTCAGAACCGGTTCAAAGTTCCCTTCAGTCAGCCTGTTAAAATGCAGTAAAAGCTGCAATACAGGTCAATAAATCTGAAAACGTTTTATTGATTATTGACCTAAAAAGGTGGATTTGTAGATGACGTCTCTCTTTGTTTGAGATTCAGTGACTTTGGCCCAAAGTTTCATAAAAACCCGATCATTCCAGTAAATAAGAAAACGGCGTAAAAACACACTCTTTACTGTCGGACATGTTCATGAAACTTTGACATTTTCTGGACTCACTTCACTCCAGATAAAGTCTTTGAAACTGAGGAGTGAGAAAAGGAGGATTTCAGTCAGATTCTAATCAATAATCAATATATCAACATGTACAAAACAGCTGTAAGAAAACACTCATGTACAGATCTACACATCTTTTTTTATATATTAATATATTTTTAACTCCTGAGTTTCTTTAATCTCTCTTTTGTATTTGCTGTAAATTTGGAATTTCCCCTTATGAGACAAATAAAGAAATGTAATAATAATAATAATAATAATAATAATAATAAAATAATAATAATAATAATAACAACAACAACAACAACAACAATCATCATCATAATAATAATAATAATAAAATAATAATAAAATAATACTAAAATAATAATAATAATAACAACAACAACAACAACAACAATCATCATCATAATAATAATAATAAAATAATAATAATAATAAAATATAATAATATTAATAATAATATAATAATAATAAAATAATAATAATAATAATAAAATAATAATAATAATAATAATAATAATAATAATAATAATAAAATAATAATAACAACAACAACAATAATAATAATAATAATAATAATAATAATAATAATAAAAAATAATAATACATAAAATAATAATAATAAAATAATAATAATTTAATAATAATATAATAATAATAAAATAATAATAATAATAATAAAATAATAATAATAATAATAATAATAATAATAATAATAATAATAATAATAATAATAATAATAACAACAACAACAATCATAATAATAAAATAATAATAATTTTTTATTATTATTATTTTATTATTATTATTATCATTATTATTATTATTCCCACAGATTCATGAGTGATCCTTGTTTACCACGTATTTTTAAATCTCTCTAAATGTTAAAATGTTTGTTTTATTATGAGTCTGATGAAGACCTTAATGTGCTGAATCCCTCCCATGTTCATCCAGGCCTGAGACTGGTCCGGTTTGAGCTCCACGGCCAGTTTGTAGCTCTGAGAGGAGAAAACAACAAGAGAGTGAGATCAGGAGGAAAAAACAACAAAACTACAGGATGAAATCCATTTTACTCTTTATCTGCTGCTCAAACGAACGAACGACATGAATCAGTCAGACTGAACCAAACGAACGACTCCTGAACGACTTTATTCAGGCGGAGGAGGGAGGGGTGTGTCGTCGTTCACTTCCTGCCGAGTGGTTGGTTGACTGAGATAAATCGGGTCATTATGGCGCCTTTACATTCAAACACGTGTTTAATCTTTCCTGTAAGAAGATTTAATACAAAGAAATACGATATTTGATATCTTTAAAAGTCTCTGAATCCTCGCTACAGCTGACATCGTTATTTATCTTCTCGC
>OY660867.1:36559740-36564740 GCA_962446985.1 Xyrichtys novacula
TCTGTGTTTTCTCACCGGAAAAGAGCCTCCCTGGAGAGCCAGACCTGGTTCTGCTGGACCGTCTTCCAGGAGAAGAGGAGCAGCAGCAGCAGCATGGAGACGCTGAGGACCGTGGTCCCCCACCGACCCACCACCGAACAGAGCCGACCCAGACCGTGAGCCACCAGGATACAGTAACCCATACTGGAGGAGGGGACACGCACACACACACACACACACACACACACGCACGCGCACGCGCACGCGCACACGCACACGCACACGCACACACACACACACGTCGTCAGCTGGAGTTTTCCTCCTCCATCCTGTGAGACACTAAAAAGTCCCTCTGAGGATCACCTCAGCCCCCCTACTGGACCACAGTCCCAGAACCCTCTGACCTGGACCACATTATAGTCTCTGAGTGTGTGTGTGTGTGTGTGTGTGTGTGTGTGTGTGTGTGTGTGTGTGTGTGTGAATTCAGCATCCAAACCCGACAGTGTTTAAATCTGAGCTGCAGAAAATGAGATTATCCTCGACTGATTCAGCTGAAAAAAAACATCTAAATCAGCTTGTAGACAAAGACTCCCAACGCACATCACTGTGCTGCACACACACACACACACACACACACACACGCACACACACACACACACACACACACACACACACACACACAGATCCTAACTGATTTAAAACATCATTAGTGTCTGAGATTAAACCTGTTTCCTATGATCGAACATTTCTTCAAACGTTTCCACAAAGACTGACGATCAATATTCACTGTCAATAAGATCAGTTAAAGATGATCAGAAACACTAATCCAGAACTGTCAATCATAAACAGGAGAGTCCAGTTTAAAGACCAGCTGATCCTGGTTCTACCCGGTCTCCTCTGTCATGGTCCAGTCTGAACCTCATCAGTGGATTTCCACTCCAGAGTCCTGAACCTCTGAGAGACTCCGCCTCTCTGCAGGTCCGTCTTAGACCTGGTCATGTGACTAACCCTCATGTCAGAACTTTGGACCTCTTCTCTTCACGACCTTCTCCTTCTTCTTGTGTTAGTCTAAACTCTTCAGGTCCAGGTAGACTCTCCCTCACCTGCGCTCTCACACAGACTCACCTGGGCATGTAGAGGACCCTCTCAGCCACCACGAAGCCCACCCTGAAGAACAGGTTACTGGCAGGAACGAAGGGGAACACCAGGAACAGAAGACCCACCAGAACCTCCCTGCTCTCCTGTCTCTGCAGGAGGAGGAGGAGGAGGAGAGGGAGAGACAGGGGGAGGAGGAGGAAGAGAGGGAGAGACAGGTGGAGGAGCAGGAGGAGAGGGAGAGACAGGAGGAGGAGGAGGAGAGGGAGAGACGGGGGGAGGAGCAGGAGAGGGAGAGACAGGAGGAGGAGAAGGAGGAGAGGGAGAAACAGGAGGAGGAGAAGGAGGAGAGGGAGAGACAGGAGGAGGAAGAGGAGGAGAGGGAGAGACAGGAGGAGGAGCAGGAGGAGAGGGAGAGACAGGAGGAGGAGGAGGAGGAGAAACGAGGAGGAGGAGCAGGAGGAGAGGGAGAGACGGGGGGAGGAGGAGGAAGAGAGGGAGAGACAGGAGGAGGAAGAGGAGGAGAGGGAGAGACGGGGGAGGAGGAGGGGGAGGAAAGGAAGGAGAGGGAGAGACAGGAGGAGGAGTGACAATAACAATAAATCAGCTGTTTCACTGTCAAATAAATAAATAAACTGAATAAGAGGGCTCCAAACACACACACACACACACACACACACACACACACACACACACACACACACACACACACACACACACACAGCCGCCGTGACCAATCAGTCTTGAATATTAACGATCATCTGATGAGATCAGAGATCAGAGAACCAATGAAGACGATCATGTATTAGTGAAGTCCTGTATAACAACACGGGTAATATGAACCTTAATACTGAGTAAACTTGGTATCTGAGAACATGAACCCTTTATGACCACAGATACTACAGATACTACAGATACAGATACTACTGCTGCTGCTGACAGTTTGCTTTAGAAAATAAACTCAAGGACAGATTTTCTCTGCTGCACTCTCTCTCTCCCCCTCTCTCTCTCTCTCTCTCTCTCTCTCCCTCTCCCTCTCTCCCTCTCTCTCTCTCTCTCTCTCTCTCTCTCTCTCTCTCTCTCCTCTCTCTCTCTCTCTCTCTCTCTCTCTCTCTCTCTCCCTCTCTCTCTCTCTCTCTCTCTCTCTCTCCTGTATGACAGAGCGGTAAATTCTCTCTCTCCCTCTCTCTCTTCCTCTCTCTCTCCCTCTCTCTCTCTCTGTCTCTCTCTCCCTCTCTCTCTCTCTCTCTCTCTCTCTCTCCTGTATGACAGAGCGGTAAATTCTCTCTCTCTCTGTCTCTCTCTCCCTCTCTCTCTCTCTCTCTCTCTCTCTCTCTCTCTCTCTCTCTCTCTCTCTCTCTCTCTCTCTCTCTCTCTCTCTCTCTCTCTCTCTCTCTCTCTCTCTCTCTCTCTCTCCTGTATGACAGAGCGGTAAATTCTCTCTCTCCCTCTCTCTCTTCCTCTCTCTCTCCCTCTCTCTCTCTCTGTCTCTCTCTCCCTCTCTCTCTCTCTCTCTCTCTCTCTCTCCTGTATGACAGAGCGGTAAATTCTCTCTCTCTCTGTCTCTCTCTCCCTCTCTCTCTCTCTCTCTCTCTCACTCTCTCTCTCCCTCTCTCTCTCTCTATCTCTCTCTCTCTCTCCTGTATGACAGAGTGGTAAATTCTCTCTCTCTCCCTCTCTCTCTCTCTCTCTCTCTCTCTCTCTCTCTCTCTCTCTCTCTCTCTCTCTCTCTCTCTCTCTCTCTCTCTCTCTCTCTCTCTCTCTCTCTCTCTCTCTCTCTCTCTCCTGTATGACAGAGCGGTAAATTCTCTCTCTCTCTGTCTCTCTCTCCCTCTCTCTCTCTCTCTCTCTCTCACTCTCTCTCTCCCTCTCTCTCTCTCTCTCTCTCTCTCTCTCTCCTGTATGACAGAGCGGTAAATTCTCTCTCTCTCTCTCTCTCTCTCTCTCTCTCTCTCTCTCTCTCTCTCTCTCTCTCTCTCTCTCTCTCTCTCTCTCTCTCTCTCTCTCTCTCTCTCTCTCTCTCTCTCTCTCTCTCTCTCTCTCCTGTATGACAGAGCGGTAAATTCTCTCCTCCTGTTAAAGTTTCTAATAAAAACCTTCACAAAGACCTCAGAGTGAAAAAGTTACTCAATCATATTTTCCTGCCAAGAAACTTTCAGTCAGACGGATGTCGTTCTCTCCTGCTCTGCAGCACGGCTCACTAAAGACACCTTGAACCCAACGCCATCTGAGATGTTGGGTGGAGATAAGCACAGAGGCATTATGGGAAATAAAAATGGAGTTCAAAGCTCTGTGGGAAGGCAGGAGGTCTTACAAAAGCAGGTGTTGACTGAGAGAGAGCGAGAGCTGCCTCCCTGCTGACAACACACTGTAATCCACACCAACACACTGTTCACAGAGCCCAGTCCGTCTCCACGGTAACAGCAGGTGTGTGAGACGAGGAGGCTGCTCTGAAAACGTGAAGGAAAAAGAAGAAGGGTGTGTGTGTGTGTGTGTGTGTGTGTGTATCTGCCCTCTAACTTTGGTGTGTAAAGGGTTAACGCAGGCGAGGAAAGGGCGTCATTACATCAGTTTAACCGTCGAACCGCTCTGCAGCGACCTTTTCTTTAACGACGTGCTAATGAGGAGTCCCGCCGAGATCTGAGAGCGCCATGATTACTAACGGTCTTCACTGAAACATTCAAAGACTCATTATAGGCGATATTATAGCTGTCTATCTATCTATCTGTCTATCTATATAAATATATATATATATATATATATATATATATATATATATAATTATTATTATTATCATCATATATACTCAGTATTAAATAGAAATATATATTATATTATTATATTATATTTATCCAATATTCTTTACATAAATAAATATATGTATCTTATTAGATATACTGTATATATTATTAGATATAAATTCAATATTATAATCATTTAATTTTTATTTATATACAATATGAAACATTTATATAATATTATATATATATATTCTATATTAAATATTAATGTACTATTATATGTATTGAAAAATATATATTTATATATAAATATATACATATATAGATAGATATAAACATACATGTACGATCTTATATATTCAATATTATGTATATTATATATGCTATAATAATAATAATTATTATCATTATTAACCTTATAATTATCCTTATTATTACATATTTAACTTGACATAAATATCATTATATATTCAATATTATATCTATTATTTTTACATTATCATCATTATTATTATGTATATTATCATCAGTCTAATAAATGGTTGATAAAGTGGAGGATGAGCTGAGATTCACAAACACAGACTCTGTTTTTAACGTTTCCGTCTGTTTCTGTGAGGACGTCTTCTGGACCAACAGGACCGAACGGTTCTGGTTCTGTGAAGACGCTTTGAAAACACCGTCCAGAATGGACCCGGATTAAAGTGAGACCAAAGTACTTTAGAAGTTCCTCCATCAGATTCATGACTGACAAGCATCAGGAGGTCATGTGACATCGAGTCTGTGGACGGCGTGCTCTCACTCACCTGCAGAGAACAGACGCAGTGAAGGCAGAGAGCGAGCATCACCACGGCCAGCAGCACGGTCGCCAGGTTACGGACATCGCCCAGCGACTCCACCAGGGGGATGCTCCCCACCTGCCAGTCGTAACAGAGCATGACGGGGGCGAGCAGCAACCAGGCGTTAAAGGAGAGCAGGTAGGAGTAGGTGAGGAACCTGCAGAGGGAGGAAGAGGAGGAGAGAAGGTCGGACCGGGTCAGAGCTGGAGTCCATCCTGATCATCACCCTGGTTCTCCTCATATTCAAACACTCAACGCTGAGGTCGATTATTGATTATTGATCAGGAGGATTTTTCTAACTTTACGTTTAGAGCAGAGAAAGTGAGTCCAAACGGAGTCACCGAGTTTA
>OY660867.1:36572240-36574740 GCA_962446985.1 Xyrichtys novacula
GCTTCAGACGTTCACCAGATCAGGAGGTCCAACACACACACACACACACACACACACTCAGAGTCCAAAGGTTTGGACCCGCAGAGACAAAGATTCAGGATTAAAAAGATCCTCTGATCCAAACACTGAACATTTATTTTTGATTTTTTCCAGAATCACCGACTTTCATTCAGACTCACATTCAGGACTGTGTGGATCAGAGCGCACTCACACACACACACACACACACACACACACACACTCATGAACACACACACACACACACACACACACACAAGAACACACACACACACACACACACACATGAACACACACACACACACACACACACACACACACACACACTGAACAACACACACACACACACACACACACACACTCATGAACACACACACACACACACACACACACACACTCATGAACACACACACACACACACACACACACTCATGAACACACACACACACACACACACACACACACTCATCAACACACACACACACACACACACACTCATGAACACACACACACACACTCATGAACACACACACACACACACACTCAACACACACACACACACACACACTCATGAACACACACACACACACTCATAAACACACACACACACACACACACACTCATGAACACACACACACACACACACACACACACACACACACACACACACACACACACACACACACACTCATGAACACACAACACACACACACACACACACACACACACACACACACACACACACACACACACACGCCCTCCATAAATATAAAAACATCCAAATCTCGTCCAGCTGCAGGATCTGGTCAAAAACTCCAAAGAGGATTAGAGTCAGGCGGCGGCGGCGGCAGCGGCGGCGGCGGCGGTACGGGATCAGAACCTCAGAGCGCCATGGAAGATTACAGCAGAGTGTGTGTGTGTGTTGATTTGTTCATGTGTTCATGAGTGAGTGGATGAGTGGATGAGTGGATGAGTGGGTGAGGTTCAGGGCTGTAAAGATGTTTTTATTCTAAAGTTCGTTGACCTCAGAGTTCCTCACTGTCAGTTTTTTCTCTTTTTTTTTTATTCTCTCTGTTTTTGTTATAGTTCCTCACTGACGGTCTGTCCGTCTGTTTTTTCTCTCTTTTTATTCTCTCTGTTTTTGTTATTTTAGAGTTCCTCACTGACGGTCTGTCCGTCTGTTTTTTCTCTCTTTTTATTCTCTCCGTTCTTCGTTTTCTCTCCTCTCAGCTGCTCCTCCAAGTTTCTCTGTAAAAACGTCGGAGATCTTTTTATTTCCTCCAAAAGCAGCGACAGTAAAAACTGTGGTCATAAAGAAGGAGCCGCTTTACTCTGAGTGTTTTATATATATGTGTGTGTGTGTGTGTGTGTGTGTGTGTGTATGTGTGTGTGTGTGTGTTTCTTGCCAATTAGGACTTATTTTGTGGCGCGGGTCGACACCGACAGCCCAGCTAGTTCTACGGCGAGCTGAGGAGGTGGAGCAGAACTCCCCGGGGACGTTTTGGTCCGACTTCAAAGAAACCAAGAAAATTCAGATCAGCGACCCGTCCAGAGTTCTGACCCGAGTCTGACATGACTGAGAACCGTCTCTGCAGAGTTCTGGAGAACCTCCGAGAGGAGAGGAGAGGAGAGGAGAGGAGAGGAGATGAGAGGAGAGGAGAGGAGAGGAGAGGAGAGGAGAGGAGAGGAGAGGAGAGGAGAGGAGAGGAGAGGAGAGGAGAGGAGATGAGAGGAGAGGAGATGAGAGGAGAGGAGATGAGAGGAGAGGAGAGGAGAGGAGAGGAGAGGAGAGGAGATGAGAGGAGAGGAGATGAGAGGAGAGGAGAGGAGAGGAGAGGAGAGGAGAGGAGATGAGAGGAGAGGAGAGGAGATGAGAGAAGAGGAGAGGAGAGGAGAGGAGAGGAAAGGAGAGGAGAGGAGATGAGAGGAGAGGAGATGAGAGAAGAGGAGATGAGAGGAGAGGAGAGGAGAGGAGAGAAGAGGAGATGAGAGGAGAGGAGAGGAGAGGAGAGGAGAGGAGAGGAGATGAGAGGAGAGGAGAGGAAAGGAGAGGAGAGGAGAGGAGAGGAGAGGAGAGGAGAGGAGAGGAGAGGAGAGGAGAGGAAGGAGAGGAAAGGAGAGGAGAGGAGAGGAGAGGAGAGGAGAGGAGATGAGAGGAGAGGAGATGAGATGAGAGGAGAGGAGAGGAGAGGAGAGGAGAGGAGAGGAAAGGAGAGGAGAGGAGAGGAAAGGAGAGGAGAGGAGAGGAGATGAGAGGAGAGGAGAGGAGAGGAGAGGAGAGGAGAGGAGAGGAGAGGAGAGGAGAGGAGATGAGAGGAGAGGAGAGGAGAGGAGAGGAGAGGAGAGGAGAGGAGAGGAGATGAGAGGAGAGGAGAGGAGAGGAGATGAGAGGAGAGGAGAGGAGAGGAGAGGAGCGGAGAGGAGAGGAGAGGAGAGGAGAGGAGATGAGAGGAGATGAGAGGAGAGGAGAGGAGAGGAGATG
>OY660867.1:36589740-36599740 GCA_962446985.1 Xyrichtys novacula
CTCTGACTGTAATTAGCTCTAATGGGGTCCTCTGTGAGCCTCGTCCTCCTCTCCATTCATTGATGAAGGAGACTCCGGCCTCCTCCTGCTCCTCCTGCTCCTCCGCCCGTCAATCTTTTACCCAGAATTCAATGAGAGAGACGGATAAAACCCCCTCAAGAGCCTCAACCCTCCCCATTATCTCCCCTCATATCTGATTCAGATTCCCCAGAGGGCCGAGCGGGTCCAGGCTTTCCTCAGAGCGAGGTCTTCAGAGACTCACAATGAGGATCAGGGTGAGGTTCAGGGTCCTGCTGAAGGACGCTTTGACAGGAACATGGCGGCTGACGGACAGACGTCCAGACTAAAGGAGGAGACTGACCTCAAAGTGACGACGGTCTGATCAGCCCGCCAACATGGACACCGATGAGTCTGAGACTGCAGGTATAAATACGACAGCAGGACTTCATCTGAGGTGATCGGAGCGACGATTTATAAACATGATTATTATTTTATCATTTTATTTTTAAGGTTGTGAAGCTCCTGGGGCTGAGAAACATAAATATTTTATATATATATATGTTTTTATAATACTCTATCTGTCTATCTACACACACACACACATATATATACACCCCCAGATCCGGACTCTTCCTGCAGACCTCCTCCTCTGTGAAGTCCAGCTGAGCCTCTGGTCTCTGGAGGTTTTGGTCTCAGTCTGAGTCTCAGACCGTCAGTCTCAGCCGAGTTTTGACAGCTGTGGGCTGAGTCGACAACAGACAGGAGGAGAAATGTTGTCATGATGAGAAGTAGGACAACGAGGACTCCATCGGTATTTGGGGAAGACTGAATCCAGTCCCAGAGTCCCACAGCAGACAACAGAAACCGGTTTGATGAACCCACAGAGGAACCAGCAGAAGTGAAGGCGGTCTCTGCTGCAGCGTCAGATCAGTCTGACGGCGCCGTGAGTTTGATCCTCCAGGAAAAGAAAAGTCTGAAGGATCAGAGTCTGACAGCTCGTGTTTGGGAGAGAAAGAAAGAGCAGAAAGAGATTTTCTGGAGTTTCAACAACAGCAACAAGTCTGAGAAAGACCGGGACGTTTCCCCGACCACGACGGCCTCCCGTCATCCAGAAACATCTGCATCCAACATTCAGGGCAGCCTCATTATTAAAGGGACATTTCAGTGTTTTTGAGGCGAGGTTCAATGAGTTGGATGTCAGACCGTCTCAGAGGAACCACCAGGAGAACCGACAAGCGAGCGAGGCTACGGCCTTCAGCAGACGTGATCCACTCTTCCACATGATCCCGCTCTTTTCAGGGACTTGGACTCAAATCCCGACCCGGTTTACGTTGGCGGTCTACTGAGGAATAACCCGGGATTTCCACCACACCCAAAACAGCTGTGATCTGGAACTGCAGCGATTTTCACCGTCTGACAGTTCCTACTGGATCCGTTTGTGAGGTGAATTAGTGGAGGATTAGAGACGCAGGAATCAGGAGAACCTGCAGATTCACGTTCAATCTCACGATAACTAGTCGTCTCTCTAACGACAGACACATAGACATATAAGCAGTAGATTGTGTCCTTCCAGAGGAGGAAATCTACTTCTAGACTTCTATGTGTCAGAGTCCGCCTGGTCTGCAGAAAACTGTAGCTCAGCTCACACGCCGGATCTCTCAGCAGCTGATCAGGATCTGTGGAGGCGAACACGCCCAGCTGTAACCATCCCTTTAAAAAAATACTGCTGCGCCTTTAAAGAGAGAAAAAAACACAGAGATGAAGAAGAACAGCCCTTATATCAGAGATCTGCAGCTGTTGTGGGTCTGTTGTGGGTCTGTTGTGGGTCTGTTGTGAGTCTGTTTTCAGTCTGTTGTTGGTCTGTTGTGGGTCTGTTGTGGGTCTGTTGTGTGTCTGTTGTCGGTCTGTTGTGGGTCTGTTTTCAGTCTGTTGTGGGTCTGTTGTGGGTCTGTTTTCAGTCTGTTGTGGGTCTGTTTTCAGTCTGTTGTGGGTCTGTTGTGGGTCTGTTTTCAGTCTGTTGTGGGTCTGTTTTCAGTCTGTTGTGTGTCTGTTGTGGGTCTGTTGTGGGTCTGTTTTCAGTCTGTTGTGGTCTGTTGTGGGTCTGTTTTTAGTCTGTTTTCAGTCTGTTTTCAGTCTGTTGTTGGTCTGTTGTGGGTCTGTTGTGGGTCTGTTGTGTGTCTGTTGTCGGTCTGTTGTGGGTCTGTTTTCAGTCTGTTGTGGGTCTGTTGTGGGTCTGTTTTCGGTCTGTTGTGGGTCTGTTGTGGGTCTGTTTTCAGTCTGTTGTCGGTCTGTTGTGGGTCTGTTTTCGGTCTGTTGTGGGTCTGTTGTGGGTCTGTTTTCAGTCTGTTGTGGTCTGTTGTGGGTCTGTTTTTAGTCTGTTTTCAGTCTGTTGTTGGTCTGTTGTGTGTCTGTTTTCAGTCTGTTGTTGGTCTGTTGTGTGTCTGTTGTCGGTCTGTTGTGGGTCTGTTTTCAGTCTGTTGTGGGTCTGTTGTGGGTCTGTTTTCGGTCTGTTGTGGGTCTGTTGTGGGTCTGTTGTGGGTCTGTTGTGGGTCTGTTTTCAGTCTGTTGTTGGTCTGTTGTGTGTCTGTTCTCAGTCTGTTGTGTGTCTGTTGTGGGTCTGTTGTGGGTCTGTTTTCAGTCTGTTGTGGGTCTGTTTTCAGTCTGTTGTCGGTCTTTTGTGTGTCTGTTGTTGGTCTGTTGTTGGTCTGTTCTCAGTCTGTTGTTGGTCTGTTGTGGTCTGTTGTGTGTCTGTTTTCAGTCTGTTGTGGTCTGTTTTCAGTCTGTTTTCAGTCTGTTGTGGGTCTGTTTTCAGTCTGTTGTGGGTCTGTTTTCAGTCTGTTTTCAGTCTGTTGTCGGTCTGTTGTGTGTCTGTTGTGGTCTGTTGTGTGTCTGTTGTTGGTCTGTTGTGGGTCTGTTGTTGGTCTGTTGTGTGTCTGTTGTTGGTCTGTTGTGTGTCTGTTGTGTGTCTGTTCTCAGTCTGTTGTGTGTCTGTTGTGGGTCTGTTGTTGGTCTGTTGTGGGTCTGTTGTTGGTCTGTTGTCGGTCTGTTGTTGGTCTGTTCTCAGTCTGTTGTGTGTCTGTTGTTGGTCTGTTGTGGGTCTGTTGTGGGTCTGTTTTCAGTCTGTTGTGGGTCTGTTGTTGGTCTGTTGTGGGTCTGTTGTGGGTCTGTTTTCAGTCTGTTGTGGGTCTGTTGTTGGTCTGTTTTCAGTCTGTTTTCAGTCTGTTGTGGGTCTGTTGTGGGTCTGTTTTCAGTCTGTTGTGTGTCTGTTGTGTGTCTGTTGTTGGTCTGTTTTCAGCCTGTTTTCAGTCTGTTGTTGGTCTGTTGTGGGTCTGTTTTCAGTCTGTTGTGTGTCTGTTGTGTGTCTGTTCTCAGTCTGTTGTGTGTCTGTTGTGTGTCTGTTGTGTGTCTGTTCTCAGTCTGTTGTGTGTCTGTTTTCAGTCTGTTGTGTGTCTGTTGTGGGTCTGTTGTGGGTCTGTTGTTGGTCTGTTGTGGGTCTGTTGTGTGTCTGTTGTGTGTCTGTTGTGGGTCTGTTGTGGGTCTGTTTTGGTCGGTTTTCAGTCTGTTGTGTGTCTGTTGTGTGTCTGTTGTGGGTCTGTTTTCAGTCTGTTGTGTGTCTGTTATGTGTCTGTTGTGGGTCTGTTGTTGGTCTGTTTTCAGTCTGTTTTCAGTCTGTTGTTGGTCTGTTGTGTGTCTGTTCTCAGTCTGTTGTGTGTCTGTTGTGTGTCTGTTCTCAGTCTGTTGTTGGTCTGTTGTCGGTCTGTTTTCAGTCTGTTGTGGGTCTGTTGTGTGTCTGTTGTGTGTCTGTTGTGTGTCTGTTGTGTGTCTGTTCTCAGTCTGTTGTTGGTCTGTTGTCGGTCTGTTTTCAGTCTGTTGTGTGTCTGTTGTGTGTCTGTTGTGTGTCTGTTTTCAGTCTGTTGTGTGTCTGTTATGTGTCTGTTGTGGGTCTGTTGTTGGTCTGTTTTCAGTCTGTTTTCAGTCTGTTGTCGGTCTGTTGTGTGTCTGTTCTCAGTCTGTTGTGTGTCTGTTGTGTGTCTGTTCTCAGTCTGTTGTTGGTCTGTTGTCGGTCTGTTTTCAGTCTGTTGTGGGTCTGTTTTCAGTCTGTTGTGTGTCTGTTGTGTGTCTGTTGTGTGTCTGTTCTCAGTCTGTTGTGTGTCTGTTTTCAGTCTGTTGTGGTCTGTCTGTTCTCAGTCTGTTGTGTGTCTGTTCTCAGTCTGTTGTGTGTCTGTTGTGTGTCTGTTCTCAGTCTGTTGTGTGTCTGTTCTCAGTCTGTTCTCAGTCTGTTGTGTGTCTGCGGGCTGAGCTGTGTTAGCAGGACTCTTTATGCATGCAGATGAACAGATGGGTGCTCTCCTCCAACACCTGTAGCCTGAGGATCACTTCCATGTGTGTTTGTCTGCTTTACACGAGGCCCTGAACACGGCCTGAATACACAAACAGGCAGGAGGAAGACTGTGGTCGACCCTCAGGGAACGAGTCAGCGCCGGTAAACACCGCAGCGCCACTTCCTGTTTCTGAAAGTGAAATCAGGGCGAAGGACGAGGAAACGGAGCGGCCTGGAGGCACGGCGTTACAGCTGAGAGGGGGTGGTGGAGAGGAAACCCAAGAAGAAGAACAGAGAGGGAGAGAGAGAGAGAGAGAGAGAGAGAGAGAGAGAGAAGAGAGAGAGAGAGAGAGAGAGAGAGAGAGAGAGAGAGAGAGAGAGAGAGAGAGAAACAGAGAGAGAGAGAGAGAGAGAGAGAGAGAGAGAGAGAGAGAGAGAGAGAGAGAGAGAGAGAGAGAGAGAGAGAGAGAGAGAGAGAGAGAGAGAGAGAGAGAGAGAGAGAGAGAGAGAGAGAGAGAGAGAGAGAGAGAGAGGGAGAGAGAGAGAGAGAGAGAGAGAGAGAGAGAGAGAGAGAGAGAGAGAGAGGGAGAGAGAGAGAGAGAGAGAGAGAGAGAGAGAGAGAGAGAGAGAGAGAGAGAGAGAGAGAGAGAGAGAGAGAGAGAGAGAGAGAGAGAGAGAGAGAGAGAGAGAGAGAGAGAGAGAGAGAGAGAGAGAGAGAGAGAGAGAGAGAGAGGGAGAGAGAGAGAGAGAGAGAGAGGGAGAGAGAGAGAGAGAGAGAGAGAGAGAGAGAGAGAGAGAGGGAGAGAGAAAGAGGAGGAGGAGGGCAGGAGATCCAAATAAAACAGGAGGACTAACCTGGTCGGTGAGCAGAGATACATGACAACGCGACGCCACACGATAAAGAATCGTCAACATGAAGGTTATTATAGGTACGAAAATATGACGGAAACTGAGGAGACATGATGAGAGACGATAGAAAACCAGAGAACGAGAACTGATAACCTTAAAAACTGAAACCATAAGAACTGTTACTGTTGTAGGAGAACTGATAGAGACCACACCCCGTCCTGAGTGAACAATAAGGAAACACCTGTCAGTCCTGAGAGATCACCTTCTCCACTGTTGTCTCTCTCCAGCATCATTAGGCCTGCAGCAGTGTGTGTGTGCGTGTGCGTGTGTGTGTGCATGCGTGTGTGTGTGTGTGTGTGTGTGCGTGTGTGTGTGTGTGTTTCAAACAGCAGATGCTCCAGCAGAGCCGTGAGCCTCGCTGACGCTCTCAGGAGGAGCATTAAGGAGCAGCGAGGTCTTCTCCAACGACTGAAACACTATATGAAACACTAACACACACACACACACACACACACACACACACACACACACACACACACACACACTCAGTGACTCCCACATCACTGCAGACGACCGCTCTACCATCCTGACGGCGTTTTTTTTACCGTTTCTATCGGCGCCAAACACCAAAACACCCGTGCAAACGAAGGCCGACCTGAAAACAGACGACAGACGCTCGACTCGAGAAATTAAAGCCGAACGTTTAATTTACTGTCTGTTCTCTGACTGTAAACTCATGTCAATCCTTCATGGTGTTTACAGTGAGAAACAAAGACGTGTGAATATAACAGAGTGGAGCAGGTGTGTGTGAACATGAGGACTGAAGGATGGTGGCGCTAGTGTGAGGAAAACGTCTGTTTCTACTTTCCTGTCGTTGGACTCGATGGAAAACTGCGATTGAAGAAAAGATCCTCTGTGTGGAGACAGATATAGATGTATGAAGCATAGATGTGCAGGAAACACTGGAGGAGTGAAATCCTCACCTGTACAGATCAACAACAGACAGAAGACACAGACGTCCTCACCTCGTCTCACACAGACCTGATAAAAACAGACAAACATCCAACAGGAAACACAGACGCTGACTGTGTTTTTACAGCAGCAGGACTTCACGCCCCATGATTCCTCACTCCACGTCAGACTACAACCCTCCCATTAATTACACACACACACATTTAACTGCAGTGTGCACGTGTGTGTGTGTGTGTGTGTGTGTGTGTGTGTGTGTGTGTGTGTGTGTGTGTGTGTGTGAAGGCCGGGCCTCGGCTTGTGTCAGCACTCCTGTGATGAGTGTGTGTTTGAGCTGCTCTCTGCTGATGCGTTCACTGACCGTACGAGCTTTAATCTGTGAACAGATGATCACCATCAATGAGTATCTACTCTCTCTCTCTCTCTCTCTCTCTCTCTGTCTCTCCCTCTCTCTCTCTCTCTCTCTCTCTCCCTCTCTCTCTCTCTCTCTCTCTCTCTCTCTCTCTCTCTCTCTCTCTCTCTCTCTCTCTCTCTCTCTCTCTCTCTCTCTCTCTCTCTCAGACCATCTAAGAACTGCAGAAAGGTCACACAGTCTCCTCATGGACTCGTGTTCAGCCCTCGAGCGTCATGCGGGCCGTCTCAGAGTCTGCAGCTCTGACTCTCTGACTCTCTGATGACGTCAGGTGTGAAGTCACGACAGCAGAAGAGTTGATGTTCGCTAACGATGAACCCGGACTCTGAGTTAAAGGGATATTCTCACGAGATCTCGCGTGTTTCCCCGGGAGTCACAGAATAAGATCCATCGATCAGCGTATCTAAACGGCGGTGTAAATAAACTCCCACGACCGCGACCTCTCCGATTATCAAGAACAGTTTAATTTATTGACTTTATTTTATTTTGAAAATTAAACGGATATTTTACTTTGGAACCGTGTACAACTTCCTCTGCTGCTCGTGCTGCGCTGCTCTGAATTGATGCGCCGTGCTGCGGTGTCCGGCAAAATCATAATGTTTGCGGAATTGATCCGCCGACCGTGCCGGAGCGGAGCGGAGCTGTTCTGGACCCTGTGGGTTTTCGCCTGTAGGACAGAAGAACGACCGCGTCTGTAAAATGATCAATATGACGATTATTACTTTAAGGAAATGATAAAGAAATGATCATAAATGTTCTTCCTTGAGCTGCGGCACCCCGCTGTAGTACTGTGCTGAATTTTACGGAATATCCCTTTAAGAAGGTCAGTGTGGGAGCTCTGCAGTGTTGCTCTCCTATTATCTGTGATGAGCGGTTCAAACATCATTGATCATGTGATCATGTGATCATTCTCATTGATCATGTGATCATGTGATCATTCTCATTGATCATGTGATCATGTGATCATTCTCATGTGATCATGTGATCATTCTCATTGATCCACCGACCCCTAACCCTCCTCCTCTGTTAGGCTGGACTCTAAAGTCCGCTTCAGCCCACTCCTGAATCTGGATCAGAACCCCGTCCCACCCTGTTCTGGACGGTGTCCTGGCCCAGACAGCAGCAGACCCGCCCTCCTTAAAGTCCCACACAGCAGATCAACAAGTCGGTCCAGTCCTGATAGAACCGGATCCTGAAGGGGGTCTAAGATGGACCAGACTCTGGTCACGTGTTTACAGCAGATCTCGAATTCTTATTGGGTCAAAATCCTGAGATAAAACCCGCCCGGACCCGAACTTTTCTCCGAACTCTAACAAACCCAGTCTGAGTCCCTTTAAGGGGGCAGTTTCGGACCGGTTCTGTTGGAAAGTGAACTCCCGGGAACAGCTGCATGACGTCAGCTTTGGAATGTGTGTTTTCCCGCAGTTCTGGTTCGGTTCGGCCCGTCAGTTAAAGGGGAGGTTCTGAACTTACTTGAAGGTGAGGACACACAGAGGTCTGTAGGACTTGTGGCTCGTGTTGTCCTCCATCTTCTTGCCCCAGAAGTCGTTCCTGAACAGGTTCGACAGGCTCGAACCGGGTCGGACGTCCGGGTTGTTGATGATCGCCCAGACATCGTCGTGCACGAGCTCCCCGTGGAGAGAGTTCCCGTAGCAGAGGGCGCACAGGGCGGCCAGCACGGCGTACCGACCCGCAGCCCACACAGCCGCCGCCGCAGCCGCCGCGTCCTCCGGCCGGGAGCGGAGCCGCGCGGGCGGGCGGGCTTTCTTCTCCCGGTCCGGAGTTGTCATGTCGGGCCTGGTTTCTGCCGAGGCTTCGCTGGGCTGAGGACGGAGTTCGGGGTTCCGGAGGACACGTCCATTCCGCCTGCCAGGTACCGACTGTGAGTGTGAGTGTGTGTGTGTGTGTGTGTGTGTGCAGGGACAGCGGTGAGCGTGAACTGTGCTGCGTTCAAGAGCAGTCAGGAATATCAGACACGGGAGAACTTCTGTCCATCAGACCGTTTTATGGAATAAAAATATAAAAATATGTATTTTTATATTTTTATTTTTGTTAAAGAAGCTGATTTACTAAAGTAACATCATAATAGTGATTTATAAACTAATGTATTTATATTTAACATCATAATAGTGATTTATAATTTAATGTATTTAATAATAATAATACATTTTATTTAAAAGCACCTTTCTGGACACTCAAGGACACTGTACTGAGCATTGAAAACACAGTTAGAAACACAATTAAAATAAATAAAAACAACATAGAAGTATGAAGGTGGACAGTTATAGAGAATATGCCAACAGAATATGACATCATCATAATAGTGATTTATAAATTAATGTTTTTATCTAGTTTTTAAATCTGACAAACATTTGAACGATATTTAAAATAAACTGATTTTCTTTACGGTGGCCCTGAAGGTCAAATGGACTAACATGGATAAATATTTATGGACGGAAATAAAAAAATTAAAACATAAAGTTATATTAGATAAAAACCCTAGATGTTTGTATTTTTACACAAACACTATAAAAAAAATAAATCAGATTTCCTGTTTAGTTTGTGTTCCATTAAATATTTTTAATATTGATTTTTTTCTGCATTAATTAAAAGTGTTAGATAAATGTTTGTGTATTTGAACTCCTGGGCCACCGTCGTTTTGAGACTCAGAGTATTTAAAGGTGAAGTAAAGATGATGGTTTAATTCCTGCTGTGGTGATAACTTTAACTTCATCACAGATTCATGTTTTAAAAACTCTATTTTATTAAAATTAACCTGAACATGAATTATTTTTGTTTAAGTGACTGAAGTTAAAATAAGTCTCTCTTAGTCAGACCGAGTTTTATAAATCCGAGCTTTTAGAGAGAACCAGAACGCCTCACCAGCTTGGAGAACCCGCCTACGGACGCATGCGCAGAAGTATCCTGCTTCCCCAAACATGAGCGGCTGAAAATCGATCCAAACCGATCAGAGGCAGAAAATCGATCCAAACCGATCAGAGGCTGCGCGAGCGCGTGATGCCGAGGCACGTGCTGAGAGAGGAGGGACGAACGAGGACAGGGGAGTGTGTGTGTGTGTGTGTGTGTGTTTGTGTGTGTACTGGGGTTGTTCCGGAGACCCTGCAGGACCGTCCAGACCAGAACCAGGACGGGATGAGCGTGTGTAAAAGGGGGCGGAGCCTCTCAGAGGTTCAGGTCTCTGTGAGAGACCGCGTGAGTGAACCTGAGCTTCTCCTGGTCCAGAGTCAAACTGACTTTTTATCTTTCAGTCAAAAAAACTTCTCACTGCAGTTACTTTTTACCCATAATTCACTTTGGCGGTCTGTGCGTGTGGACAGTAAAGCTCCGCCTCCTCTTTGTGGGTCGGACACATTCACACGCCTCCCTGCAGAGGTCAGAGGTCAGAGGTCAGCTGTAAAACTGTCTTTGTGTTCGTGTTTGAAATCTCA
>OY660867.1:36607240-36612240 GCA_962446985.1 Xyrichtys novacula
TGATAAAAAGTGTTCAACTAAAGAGAGACGGAGACGAGCGCGCACGCTACAAACACACGCACACACACACACACACACACACAGGTGTGTTTCTCTCTCACACACACAGATTCACAGAAAAAGGACTGCGCTGTACAAGAACGGATCTGCTGGTCAGAGACATTTAGTATATTTATAATGCAGCCCACACACGCACACACACACACACACACACACGCACGCACACACACACACACACACACACACACACACACACACACACACACACACACACACACGCACACACGCACACACACACACACACACACACACACACACACACACACAGGCCAGCGGTCCTGTCCTGGTGTTCGGAATATTCCAGTCGGGTCTCCTAACAGAGAACCAGGTCCAAACTGATTCTCCCTCCAGTCCTGATGGTGCCCCAGGACCTGGTTCTGGGGGATCCTTAAAGTCTGATGTGGTCCGATCTGGTCCAAGAGTGGGACTGAGATCCTCTTCAGGTCAGGTCGGACCAGCTCCTCCTCCTCCGAAAGTCTCCTCTGAAAACAAACAAACCAGAAGGAGGAGGAGTTAGTGAGGGCGAGAAAAAGACGACACTGAGGTTTAACTGGACCAGGACCCACACAGAACCGGACAGAACCGGGCTCTCAGACCAGGACCAACACAGACCCCCCTGACATTTAGGGCTCTATTTTTGTGCCCGGCAGAGCGGTGGAGGGTGGTGGACCCCGCGCAGTGGTATTTTGGTCTGGCGGACCCCGGCACACAGCCGGTTTGGTATTTGGTGGACTGAGGCGTCTAAAGTGCGCAGAAAACTCGCCGATTCAAACCTGGTCAGCTTTCAGCGCAGGCCGAGCGCAGCTGGTCTAGTGGTATTCTGGTAGACCGGCGGTGTATCGGCATACGTCACTCATGTCTCACCGACAGGTTTCCACAGTTTCAGGAAAATTTCAGTGAAATAAATAATCGACAACAACCAATAAGACGAGGGTTTAGACAAACAACCTGACCGAACTAACACATCTGAAACTGCTTTAAATTAAATATCTAGTAAATAAACAGACATGATGAAGTGAACAAGAACCCACCTTTGTGAAGTTTGAATATGAGCAACTTTATGTGAGTGTCTTTATCTGTGGAAAAGGATGTTTGTCTCACCAGTGGGTCCAAACTTACACCAAATCCATCTGTGCTCATATGAGAGAGTGTGGACGATGCCCTCTGCAGCGCTTACAGCCACACTCTGCCTCCTGTCGCCATCGTGTGGCGTTGCTGTCTTCAGACATCTCTTGATCTCTTTGACTACTGCACGAAAATAGTAATACGCCTCGCCAGTGGCGGATTTAAAGGTGAGGAGAGGTTCTGATGGAAGAAAACCTTCTCTCCTCCCTCCCTATGACTCACGCCGCTGGGAGGAGCTGAGTTGGTGGGGGGGTACTTGCGCCGGGCTGCGCCGCTCACCAAAATACCAAATTGTGCTTGGGAGGGCCTTGTCGGCGCAGTGGACCTGACCTGCCGTGCCTGCACCACACCACCGGCGAGGCGTGAAAATAGAGCCCTTAGACACTTTATTAGAACCGGACAGAACCGGCTCTCGGACCAGATCAGTGTTTTTCAGATTTCAATCACGGCCAAGAGTCAGAATTTAAGTTCTGATGAAACTTTAAATGTTTTTGGTTTTAAAATAAATCAGTGAGACGACAGAGACACGTCAGAGCGGGAGGAGGCGAGTGTGTGTGTGTGTGTGTGTGTGTGTGTGTGTGTGTGTGTGAGTCTGTGAGTGTGTGTTTCTGTGCATGTGCCCGTGTGCCCGTCCTCACCACTGGCCCTTGGCGGCGGTGCTCCTCCTCTGCTGTGAGATGCTGTAGATCTCCTGCAGCTGTTTCTTCTGGTCCTCGCTGAGCGGCGCCGTCAGACTCTGGTACCAGGCGGCGTCGCTGTTCTGGACCCCTGACAAAGACGAGCAGAATTATGTTCTGATCCGAGAGGACCGGCCCAATTCTTTTCAGAGTCTTTTGGTTTTTATTATTGAGTTCAGTGTGAAAAGTTTTAAAATGATTAAAAGTTTTTAAAATAATTAAAAGTTTGAAAATAATTAAAAGTTAAAAAAGATAAAAAGTTTTAAAATAATTAAAAGTTTTAAAAATAATTAAAAGTTTTAAAAATAATTAAAAGTTTTAAAATAATTAAAAGTTTTTAAATAATTAAAAGTTTAAAAAAAATAAAAAGGTTTTAAAATAATTAAAAGTTTAAAAAGATAAAAAGTTTTAAAATAATTAAAAGTTTTAAAAATAATTAAAAGTTTTAAAATAATTAAAAGTTTAAAAAAAATAAAAAGGTTTTAAAATAATTAAAAGTTTTAAAAATAATTAAAAGTTTTAAAATAATTAAAAGTTTTTAAATAATTAAAAGTTAAAAAAGATAAAAAGTTTTTAAAATAATTAAAAGTTTAAAAAGATAAAAAGTTTTAAAATAATTAAGTTTTAAAAATAATTAAAAGTTTTAAAATAATTAAAAGTTTAAAAAAAATAAAAAGGTTTTAAAATAATTAAAAGTTTTAAAATAATTAAAAGTTTTTAAATAATTAAAAGTTAAAAAAGATAAAAAGTTTTTAAAATAATTAAAAGTTTTAAAATAATTAAAAGTTTTAACACGTATCTGCCCCCCGCCCCCCACCCCGGTGTCTTACGGAGGAGCGCCGCCGTGAAGAACTTGTACTCGTCTTCTCCGTTGTCGTAGTCCAGAGGTGTGCTGTACTCCTCCAGAGGCGTCCCTTCAAAGCCGTCATCATCCCAGTAGTCGTCTTCGTCCTCGTCCTCGTCGTCCTCGCCGCCCTGACCCGCCGGCATGCTGCACTGCTGCTGCATGGCGTTTCGGTTTTCATTGACCTCGTCTTCGTCGCTGGGGATCTCCTCTGCAGAGACAGATGAAGGTCAGTCTGAAACCCTCACTCATCTTCTGTCCTACACCTCTGACTTCCACCCTGTCCTCCACCTCTGTCCATCTCTGTCCTCCACCTCTGTCCTCCACCTCTGACTTCCACCCTGTCCTCCACCTCTCCACCTCTGTCCTCCATCTCTGTCCTCCACCTCTCCACCTCTGTCCATCTCTGTCCTCAACCTCTGTCCTCCACCTCTGTCCTCCACCCTGTCCTCGATCTCTGTCCATCTCTGCCCTCCACCGTCCTCCACCTCTGACTTCCACCTCTGTCCTCCACCTTTGTACATCTCTGTCCTCGACCTCTGTCCATCTCTGTCCTCCACCTCTGTCCTTGACCTCTGTCCTCCACCTCTGTCCACCACCCTGTCCTCGACCTCTGTACATCTCTGTCCTCCTCTGTCCTCGACCTCTGTCCTCGACCTCTGTCCTCGACCTCTGTCCTTCACCTCCGTCCTCCACCTCTGTCCTCGACCTCCGTCCTCCGTCCTCCACCTCTCTGTCTGTCCTCACCGTTCTGGTCTTCATCCTGGATCCCTGCGCGGGCCAGCAGGTCGGGTTTGTTGGCGAGGCGGGAGGCGTAGAGATGTTTGAGGCCCAGGAACAGGAGCAGGATGGAGGGGACGATCTGAGCGGCGACCCCCTCCAGGACCGCAGGTCGGCTCGGCAGCTCCATCAGGACGCTCAGGCCGATGATGCACATCTTACGGTCATGGAGTCTGGAGGACAAGAGAAGAAGAAGAAGAAGAAGAAGAAGAAGAAGAAGAAGAAGAAGAAGAAGATGAGTCGTCAACACTGACCCTCCTCTCCAGTCAAGACTCAGACGATTGAGCGGACTCTGAACCGGACCGAGGAGGACCCCCTTACCCGAGGAAGAACTCGGTGTCGTTCATCCATTGGTTAATGAAGTGTGCGGTGATGGGGGCGGGGCTTTGTTGGAAGTGCATGTTGTCGAGCGTGTGGATCAGCAGCGCCGGGTTGTAGTACAGAGCAGCGATGGCCACCTGCAGACACATGGTCCTGAGCTCGCTGGACTTCACGCCGCGCATCAGACGCTCCAGGACCGCCTCCACAAACAGGGGGATGCACTGTGAGGTCATGAAGACACGCCCACAAGGTTAATTAAAGGGACAGTCAAACTAATTTAGTCCACAGGTGAGAAAACGGGGAGAAAACGGACCCACACTGACTCAAAATACACACTTCTGATGGACACACTCTTAACTGTACAAGGACCCGGGTCTGCAGAGGTCTGGGACCCGGATCAGCAGATCTCTGAGACCCGGGTCAGCAGAGACCCTCATCAAACGTTGTTCTGACCTGGTCGATGCCCCGGCCTCTGCACTGCAGGATGATCACCTCCAACAGTTTGGCGGCGTGACACTCGGCGTCCTCGCCCGCATCGATGGTCAGCACCTGCAGCAGGTCAAAGGTCAAAGCAGCGAGTGACACAGGAGAACTTCAACACTTCATGAGGAGCAGGAGGAGAACGTCAGTCTGACCTTTTTACACATGCTGTAGATGACCTCCAGGTGTTTGGGGTTGGACAGGAGCATGTCCGTGTCGACCGTCACGTAGTTATGGAGGAGGGGCATCATATCTGCGACACAAACACACGACATGGAGGAGTGACCACGACGTTTACAACGAGACAAAACACACCTGCGAAAGACCAACGAGATGATGCAGGAGGTCAGGCTGAAGGTCCAGGAGGTCAGACTGAAGGTCCAGGAGGTCAGGCTGAAGGTCCAGGAGGTCAGACTGAAGGTCCAGGAGGTCAGACTGAAGGTCCAGGAGGTCAGACTGAAGGTCCAGGAGGTCAGGCTGAAGGTCCAGGAGGTCAGACTGAAGGTCCAGGAGGTCAGACTGAAGGTCCAGGAGGTCAGACTGAAGGTCCAGGAGGTCTATCTGTGAAACATCTGCACTGATTTCTCAGAGGTCCTGGAGTCCACTCACCTGTGAAGTAGTCGAAGCAGTCGTGTTGGAAGACCTCGTACAGGACGCCCAGGAGCTGCCACATCTGAGGGGAGATGGTCTGACAGGTGAGACCAAACGCCAGC
>OY660867.1:36617240-36627240 GCA_962446985.1 Xyrichtys novacula
GCTTCTCGTCCTCGTCTTTGTAACACATGAGAGGGAAGATGACCTCCTGACAGATGGCCTGGCAGACACACAGGAGCGCCATGAGCGTCATCGACGAATCAGTTACGAACAAACGTCACCGTAAACATTATTGTTCAGTCAGCACAACGTGAAATCGGAAACAACCGAACAGAGTCTTTTTTCTTAAACCTTTTCTGTGGGGCTGAATAACGCAGAAAATAACTGTTTTAATACACACATATATACACATACATGTATGTACTGTGATACACTGCAGGGTTAACTTTGCTGAACTGACGGTATAAATGAACACGATCAGCCTCTCTGTACGTCTGTCGGTGAAGCAGGAACGAACCGTCACTCTGAGCACACCTGTAGACGTCCTACCTGCATGTGAGGCTTCATCTGTTTCCAGGTGAGCGAGTGTGACAGACCCTGGTTCAGGTAGTTCAGGCACTGCTGCAGGACACGAGGAGTGACGTACTGCTTCTGTCGGTGCTGATCCACCACTTTCAGCAGAA
Source organism: Xyrichtys novacula (assembly GCA_962446985.1). Lineage (NCBI taxonomy): Eukaryota > Metazoa > Chordata > Actinopteri > Labriformes > Labridae > Xyrichtys > Xyrichtys novacula. The sequence continues at coordinate 36,617,762 of OY660867.1, forward strand.
CCTGTGAAGACGAGCGAGAAACAGCGAGTCGGCGACTACAGATCAGAGTTTCAGTGAAGTATGAGAGCAAGAGTTCAAACTGGAGACAGTGTAGTATTATTATTATTATTATTATTTTATTTTTTTATAATATTATTATTATTATCATCATCATCATCATCATCATCATCATCATTATTATTATTATTATTATTATTTTATTTTTTTATAATATTATTGTTATTATTATCATTATTATTATTTTATTTTTATTATTATTTTTTTATTATTATTATTATTATCATTATAACTACTGTTTTTATTATCATTATAATTATTATCATTATTATTATTATTATTATTATAACTACTGTTTTTATTATCATTATAATTATTATCGTTATTATTATTATTATTATTATTATTATTATTATTATAACTACTGTTTTTATTATCATTATAATTATTATCGTTATTATTATTATTATTATTATAACTACTGTTTTTACTGTAATTATTATTATAACTACTGTTTTTATTATCATTATAATTATTATAATTATTATTATTATTATCAGTGTTATAAAACTGGTCAGGTTGTCGTTCTCCATCTCTTTCACCACGTGGTAATAGGGTTAGGGTCTTCCTGAGGTCACTCTTCATTTACGGCGTTCAGACAAATGTAAACACACACACACACACACACACACACATCAGCCTGATTCATCTGACTAATGATAGATCCTACGATAGATCTGACTGACCGCTGAAGACATTTGGACCGAACCTTTTAGGGCGGACACTGACCTGCTGTATTCCCATGGCGTACGTCTTCAGGAAAAACTCTGCAAACTCGTAGTACTCCTTCGTCACATTTCCAGGACTTCCATACCTGTAAATCAGAGAAGAAGCACCTGATTGGCTGCTGCTCATGACAGCAGATCTGGTTCCTGCTGGTCTGAGAGCAGCTCTGGACTCACCGCTCAAACAGTCTGGTGATGATACGCAGCGCCCACTTCTTACACTTCCACCACGCCAGCTCAGGACGGTCGTCCTCATCCACCTCCAACGTCTCCTGAGATCCAGAAAAAACAGTTTCAGTCAGAGTTTGGATTTCAGAATAAAAACACCACCAGGTTAGACCTGGACCCCCAAACTGATCCGTTTGTTTCAGAGCTGGGCCAGTCAGTGGATTTTAAGAAACCCTGATCAGGATTTGGTCTACGATGGTAAAAACAGAGATCATTAAGACTGAAGGGTGACTGTGCGGCCTGCTGTGTGTCCCCTTCAAGTCAGACTTTATTCTGGACCTCAGTGTGAGTCCGTCTGATCCTGTGTGTGTTCGTGTCTGAGTGTCTTACAGCGGGGACGTCTCGGTCCATCACGGCTCGGAGGATTTCCATCCACTGAGTCATCACAGTGTTGTTGATCAGCTGCAGAGGCAGAGAGTACTGCAGGGACAAACAGAGAAACTGGGTCAGAACCAGAACCACCGACCCGGTTAGACTGACAGGAACCTTTGGATCAGACCTCGGACTTTAAAAACAGTCCAACAGCACAAACACACACCTGTACGAGGGCGTGGAAGATCTTCAGGATCTGCTTCTGGATCAGGACTGAGAAGATGGTGGAGTCGGCCATCAGCTGACTGATCAGCTGCTGAATCCTCGGCAGGAAGATCTGCATCGCCGCCAGTAACGGCTCCCTCTCATCCGCCTTCCTGTACCTGGAACACACACACACACACACACACACACACACACACGCACGCACACACACACACACACACACAGTTTGTACAGGCTGATGTTTTGTTCCTGATCTCCACTGATGACCTCAGATCTTCTCCGGTTGGTTTCAGATGTTGGCGGCGGCGTTGAGGTGGAACATGAAAAACACGGTGGCGGTTGGCGGGTTACTCACTCGTATGTTTTGACCAGCTGGTAGAGAGCCAACAGGCTGCCGTACCAGCTGCCGCTGTTCTGAGACTGCAGGTACACGCCGATCTTGTCCACGATGGCGGTCCAGCGTCCAGGGAAGTCGTGTTTGATGATGGCGCGCAGACACATGGTCAGCTGGGCGCTACAGAGGGTAAAAAAACCACACTGATGTCATTAACAGTCAGCGCGGTTTAATACTTATGTCTTCACTGATTTCTCCTCATTCATTAAATGACTTTGTTTCCTGACTCGTGTTGTTTTTGTTTTTTTTTTTTTGTTTTTTATTTAAATGATATATTTTTTATTTATTTGTTTATGTTGTTGTTTTTTTTTATGTGTTATATATTTTTTTTAATTATATTTTTTGTTTGTTTATTTTTTTTGTTTTTTATTTAAATGATATATTTTTTATTTATTTGTTTATGTTTTTTTTTTTTATTTATTTATGTGTTATATATTTTTTTTAATTATATTTTTTGTTTGTTTATTTCTGTTGTTTTTCAGGTTGTCACACAGTTTTTAAAGAGGGGTCAGAACCGTCGGTACCGTATGGACTCCGGACAGCGGATGATACTCTCCACGATGTGATCTCGGATCTGCTGTCGGTCGTTCTCATGGATGTTGAACGGAAACACGACCTCCCCCAGAGACGGCTCCCGGTCCTGCCAGTACTGACTCACCATGTTCTTCAGGTAGATGGCAGCTACACACACATACACACACACACGCACGCACGCACGCAGACACACACACATGTAAGGTCAGTGATTCAGATGGCTCAATATGGAAATGATCAAACTTCATTTTAACAGAATAATGAATAGAAGAAAAACATGAATAATTCTGAGGTTCTGACCCGCCTGACGGACAGGAAAGTCGACCTGCTCCGACACGATGATCTGAAGAAGAGTCGGAGCGAAGTTGATGATCTTGTACGACTGAAACACAAAAACAAGATCCAGTCAAACAAACAGAAGAGAAAGTTTGACATTTGTCCGATAAAAAATGACGAAAATCTTCAAGTTTTTACTACTTAGAGGAAAATCTGCAGCAAACACACAAACACACACACACACACACACACACACACACACACACACACATTATCGTTTACGACCCAAGGTCCTTTAAAGAAAAGTCCGGATGGTTCTGACTAAAGCTTGTGAAATCAGAACCAGATCTTTAGTCAATCATTAAAAAATGAGATTTGACAAAATAAATAAATCTACTGATCCAGAACCACAGACTGTATTTACTCTGGACCACTTGGTTCCTCCTTCCTCCAGTTTACGGACTTGAAGCCGAAAAGTTCTTGGTAATTCTGCGATTTTTCTTCATTTCCTGAAACCATCATTGTTCAGTAGCTTTGTACGCATTCGGGCGCACAGTCACGGAGAGTGGCTGTGATGACGCTCGGCTCAAACAGCGTATCCCCGGGTGATCTCCTCAATCTCTGTCCTCCCATTGGCTGTATCAGGTGTCAATCATAGCAAACATGAACCCCCTAATAACTTTTAAAAATGGAGCTGTACAGAAAAAAGAGGACTTGAGCACAAACCAGTCTGACAGTAACTACATGTCAACATCACAACCAGGGGGGAGAAACATTTATATTCTGTGTCATTCATTTATAAAGTTTGTCCACAGCTCCATAAGGAGGCGGGGTTTAGGACCTATACTGCAGCCCGTCACCAGAGGGCGCTGTTCTCAGAGGCAGACGGCGTCTATTCTAGATACAGTTGATGGCACTGAGCAGAGGACCCAACAGTGTCCCCCTAACATCTGTCAGAGCGGCTCTGATGACTTCAGAATTCGTAAGAAGGTTTGATGATGTCACTGATGTTCCCGGACTGTTCCAGTATGTTTCCAAAAGTCCAAAATTTTCTCAAACATTCCGGAATGTTATTGATCTTTTAGAATGTCTTTGATGTCATAGAATGTTTGATCTTTTAGAATGTGTTTGATGTCATAGAATGTTTGATCTTTTAGAATGTCTTTGATCTTTTAGAATGTCTTTGATGTTATAGAATGTTATTGATCTTTTAGAATGTCCTTGATGTTATAGAATGTTTGATCTTTTAGAATGTCCTTGATGTTATAGAATGTTTGATCTTTTAGAATGTCTTTGATGTTATAGAATGTTTGATCTTTTAGAATGTCCTTGATGTTCTGTAATGTTCAGTGATATTCTAGAATGTTCTACATGAGGGTTGGGCAGTCATGTGTCATGGAGGGCCGAGAGGCTGCAGGTTTTCCTTCCAACCCAAAACTCCACCAGGTGATTTCATTGATTAGTTCCTGCTCTCTGCTTGGAGGTAATCAGTGAAATCACCTGCAGCCTCTCGGCCCTCCATGACACATGACTGCCCACCCCTGTTCTCCACCACCAAAGACTGTGTTTACTACGGATGACTTGGCTCCTCCTTCTGCGTGTATTCGGGTATTAAAGCTGAAAAGTTCTCAGTAATAGTCTATGGTCCAAACGGAGAAAGAAGACCCTGTTCTGGAGACCTTAGTAGACCCAGCAGACCAGGTTCTAGAGTCTGAAGGTCCAGTCTGTCCTGATGGAGGACTTCAGCTGCTCCTTGGTTTCCTGTTTTTTCCAGTTTTCAGGGTTCTGATGGTCCAAAAGTCTGGACCGGTTCTGTCCTTTAGCACTAAATTCTGTTTTTTTTCTGCTTTCTCGTGTTCGGTCTTTGGCTGTTTTTGTTTGTTTATGTTTTTGTTTTTATTTGTTTTTTTTTTTTACTGAATTTGATCCTAAAATTTTTTTTCTTTCATGTTTTTCTTCGATCATCAATAATCAATAATCAGCTGATGGTTCTGGTTTTTCTAACTGGGTCAGACCCTTTCAGAACCAGCAGACCTCTGTGAAGGTTTGGACCTCAGATCGGATAGATCTGAGTCTCTGATTATGGGTCTGATACGGATCAGGATCTACAGAACCACCAGGCTGGACCACAGAGGTCCATTATCCCCCCCTCCGGACCACTAACCCGTCCTCCTCCTCCCCCGGACCCTGAACCCTGAACCCAGACCTCCTCCGAACCCACCTGGTTCAGTTCGGTCTCCGCAGCGATCCTCAGGTTCGGGTCGATGGTTCCCTTCAGGGCCTGGATAATCCGGTTCGGGTCCATGATGGTTCGGTCCCCTCTCTGCTTTTACAGGGTAAGCCTCTGAGAGTCCAGCAGAACCGGTTCAGATCCGGTTCTTAGAGCGGGTCAGTCCTCCGGGTCCGGTTCATGCAGCGAGGTTTTGGTTAAAGGAAGACTCGGTTCTGAGGTTCTACAGGATCTGTGGATCCTTCATGGTGGACCAAGAAAACCCCAAAAACCCCAAAAACCTCGAACCAGAACCAGACGGTAAACGGAGGCCCTGCTGCCCCGTCTTACCGGAAACCGACCGTGAAAGGACGTAAAACGACGTGAAGGCTGACCGGTTTACGGCCTTCTTCTTCCTCTTCTTCTTCTTCTTCTTCTTCCGTGGACTTTAGAAGCAGCTCCTGAGCTCACTGTCGCCCCCTGGTGGACTGCAGTTCCTCTGTTTGAACAGACACCTGAACCTGCATGTGTGTGTGTGTGTGTGCGTGTTTGTCAGGTTTATACAGGCGTTCGTCATCACTGTGAGCTGACATGAAAAAACATAAAAAAAAAATTAAATAAAAATCAGATTTTTAATAAACGATAATTCTGATGAGAATCAGTCACAGAAACTGTTACGATAATCGTCTTTATTCTCATGTGAAACTTCATTAAATCAAATCTGATTTTATTGGATAAAAAGTCAAAATTATGATTAAAACTAATGAGAGTCCTCATTTTAAAATAACTGATTCTATAATTATGATATAAATCTGAATATTAGGAGGTAAAAACTGATAAAACATGATCAATAAATCCTGTAGATTTGATTTTAAATTAAAGATATTTAGAGAATAAAAGCTGTAATCACCACCATGTTATATTTTCACCTTATTTTGATCATAAGATATAAAGATAGCGGTATAATTTAATCCTGTTTAATACAGAAAAACAGGATAAATGTGATCATTTTAGGAGGAAAAGAACGATGTTACTTTATAAACTGATCAAGATAATTCCTCTCTCTGTCATTTATGGTTTATATGAAACACAGTCTGAAATGTTATTTAAAAACTATAATTTTAAAGTGACTTTGGGGTTTTATGGCGTTTCTTTCACATTTGTCAGGGATCAGACTTTGACTAAAACTCTGGTGAATTTATTTCCTGGTTTTATTTTTCTGTCAGCTTCCTTTATTTCACACATTTTAAAACGATGCTTTTATTTTGAAGTACGCCACAGTTTCTCAATTCTGGCGTTTGGAAAAGCCTCAAATTAAAGTTGAAGGTTTCAAACATCAGCTGGTTGTAGTGAAGTTGTGAAACTGCAGACAGGATACAGCCAGAGAGAGTCCAACACGGCGAACCACGACAAAAACATGTTTATAGAAGAAATAACGTTGTTGGCTGTCAGACACCGACGTGAAGGCCGCTTACAGGAGTAGGACTAATGACGCCAAAGGGGATGTATAAGAGGGAACAGTTCTGGGAATTCGTCGGATTGTTTGTCGTGTTTGATTCTGTAACTGTCAGCTTGACTCTGTGATCTTGTGGTTAATTTTCTCAATCTATGAAAAATCTACGATAGTTGTCGGTAAAAAACCTCAGACTAAAGGATCACATTTCCAAATTAAACCAAAACAGAGACTAAAAATGAAGAGTCCGATCTTTTCTGCTCGTCTTTTATTTTGTAGGCACATCAGGACCACCAGGTCTTCATCACGTCTCTCCACAGTCGGATTAGTGCAACAATTCAGCCTCCAGTGTTCACACCACACCCACCACCAACAACAACAACGACAACAACACACTCCGTCCTTCTCAGAGTCACACAAACAAACACACACTGAGGGGGGGCGGGGCTCCATCCGTCTGAGCCCCGCCCCCCCCGGAGCAAAGTGCTGATCCAGTCAATAATCATAATAATCATAATAATTGATCCGTTCATTCAGTCCAAAGGCATTCAAAACAAAAAGGCACAAACTCATGACAGTGCAAGAGAGAAATCGGCGACCTGAACGGGTTTCTGTTCACGGCGAGATGACGTGTTAATGGGGCGCCGCCGTTCAGAGCGCGTTTGGTTCACGGCGAGGAGCGACAATCCCGGTTTAAAAGGAAGGAAGAGGATCTTTGATGACCCGTTTTTGACGCGCTGGCATGCAGCCGGACCACGGTACTGAGACGCAAGTTTGATCCTGGTTGAGTTCAGAACCATCAGTCCAAGTCTGGAGGTCAGTCCTGGTACAGCAGGAAGCCGGAGAAGGTGCTGTACTTCCAGGTGCTGCCATAGATGGCGCCACGGTGCAACCTCAGCCACACCTGGTCCCCTTGAAAGAGCGGCAGGATGGCGTGGTTGCTCGCCGTCTCGTGATCCGGCGCTCCGTCATTGGCGTAAGCGGACACCATCACCTCCTCGTTGCGCATGAGGTTGATGTAGAGCGGCACGTTGATGGCGAGCTTCAGGATGTGGAAGATGAAGACGTAGGTCCCGTTGGCGGGGCAGGTGAAGCGCCCGATGTGGGTGTCGTACATCTCTCCCAGGTTGCTGTGCAGCTGGTCGAACACGATGGGCTGGTCCAGGTTCCCGGGGGCGAAGTTGGCGGTGCGAGATGCGGTGAAAGCGATTCGCAGAGGCTGAGAGAGCGGGTAGAGGTGCATGGGGAGGACGGTGGGGTGGTGTCCGTGAGGAGTGAGGGGCACCTCCACCGTAGAGACCGACAGAGAGTCCCCGTGACCCGAGTCCACGATGGTGAAGGCTCCCTCACGGTCCGGACTGCTCACCTGAGACGAATCACTCCACGCCGCTGCAGAAACACGAGAACAAAAACCAAACTCATTTTCACGAAGAGAAATAAAGACGATGATTCCAACAGGACTTCGATAAAACGCACGTAAAACGATCTTACCGCTGGAGTTCTGCCTCCCTCCTCCACGTCTGTAACCGTGTTGGTATCCAGAGTCCTGGAAGAACAAAAACAAACGTGAGCTGTTCAAAATTTTACCCGGGTCTCCTACCACCATGGACGCCATCTTGAAAACGACGCCGTTCTCGTGGTCAAACTTTGGTAAACTTTGAGTTTGTTATTAAGGACGTCTAAAACTATAAAAAAAACAGCTGAGGAACCTTTGGTAGGATTTTTTAGGGTTAGGTGTTTTTTTTTTCCTCAGGAGGAATAAAAACCCTGAGGGGTGGCGGTGGGCGGGGTCACTCACTCGAGCAGCGGCGGCGGCGTAGACCAGCGGACCAGAGTCCCTGAAATAAGTCTGGGGGATGTAGGGTCCTCCTGAAAAGTCAGAGTTTTGTGTCAGAGTTTTTCCAAAGATCTGATCCATCAGGAGGAGAAACATCAAAGTAGGAAAACCCAGAAGAAGAAGAAGATCTGAGGAGGACAGGTACCTCGAAACCACCCAGAAGAACGAAAACCTGGACTCAGTCCTTTTCCTCCTCGATTCGTACCTCTAACAGATCCTCGATTGGAGAAGGACTGACCGGATCGACCCACGCTGGACTGACCAGGAGACAGGAAGACCGGTCCACCAGGGTCCACGGTGTAATCTGAGGGGTACACTGAAGGATGACAGGGGTCAGGACAAATCCCGGACCAGGCAGTCTACGTGGTTTTTAAAGGGAGATTCAGGCGTAAAACTACTTTAGGGTAAAACCCACCGTAACACCGAGTTAGACCCCGCCCCCTCCAGAGATGAATGTTGTCGACCGCTTCCTTCTCTAGTTATACCAACTTTAGTAACGACCGCAGGATAGAAATACAGAGAGCCACGCCCCCAAACAAAACGCCACTCTATAGCCACAAATAATGCTCAGAACAGCACCTAACTTCAGATTTTCCTGAAATCTGCTGATTTCCTCCGAAGACGACGAGTCGTGTCGGTGTCAGGCCGCCATCGTGATGAGAGTCTGAGAAATCAACCAATCAGAGAAGAGCGAACAGAGACAGATGTGAACAAGTGTGAGCTCGCACCGACTTCAGCGGGAGGAAGAGATCAAGATCTGAACGAGTTACTTATGACAACAAGATATCGAGATTTTTCCAACAAACAAGAACCGAGAGATCAAGATCATAGAAGAGTTTGATGAAAACAGTCAAGAAACTGACAAGATATGAACACATGCACGAAATTTGGTATAAGAAAGTCGAGATCATTTCTTCATGGAAACACAATCAGACCGAGACGCTGAGACAGAAGAACTACAGCGTCTGTAAAATGATCAATATGGTGATTATTAGTTCAAGGAAACGATGAAGAAATGATCAGAAATGTTCGTCTGAACTCGGCGATCGACTCACTAAAGTTGGTTTAACCGGAGAAACAAGCGGTCGACAACATTCATGTCTGGAGGGGGCGGGGTCTAACTCGGTGTTACGGTGGGTTTGACCCTAAATTAGTTTTACGCCGGAATATCCCTTTAAGAGTCCAGGACGTACCGGGTCTGGGTTCATCATCAAACTCAGGCGGGGTCT
>OY660867.1:36632240-36649740 GCA_962446985.1 Xyrichtys novacula
GTCTCATAGTGCCGTCTTAGATTAAACTCTTTAAGTACAGCCACATTAGCGCCACAAATGAGACAAATGGGCTTACCGGCAATGTCAGTGAACATATACTCAGCCTCCCGGCGATTATGAAAGGCTCTGTTTTCAGAATCAACTTTTCTCTTAGGCATCATGAGGGGCTAGCTTCGCAGTAACTAGCAGCAACAGGCACTTGAGCTGATTGACTCGGAAAGCGCTCGGCAAGGCAGCTGAAGCGCTGCATTATGGGATCTGTAGTTTATTGTGTTACCAGCGCTTTATACCGTCGGGCCATTCGTAACAATAATACAAAATGATCTCGCGGGCCGGACATAATTGCATGCCGGGCCGGATGTGGCCCGCGGGCCTTGAGTTTGACATATATGATCTAGAGGATCTAGAATTAAGACCAGGACCTCCATCCATCAAAGACCCTGTGACCCGGTTTGAACCTCCACAAGAAAACCCGGATCTGGACACTAAAGCTCAGAGTTACCCAGTGGGGAGGGGGATCCAGAGGTGGGTCTCTTCAGTCTGGGGTGGCCTTTGGTGGGGGAGCCGTCCCCGTCCAGCAGAGAGTCCTGAACAGAACAGACTCGTTTAGAACCTGGCCTCAGTGGATCGGGTTCATGAGATTTGATGGTTCTGGTCTCACCTGCATGAAGCTGAAGGAGCCGTGGATCTTCATCATCAGGTCCTCCAGGTGCTGCTTCCTCAGGACGGGGTCTTTGGGTAAGGCGGAGGGGGGGCTGAAACCGTCGGCGGGTACGTCCATGTGAACAGCCTGTCAGGAGAGGAAACGTGGCGCTCAGTGACGACCGTGGCGCTCCGTGGCGCTCCGTGGGCGTTAAAGACTTAAGTTAGTTTTTGACTCACGGCTCTGAAGTTCTGATCTCCTTTCACTCGTTTCTCTTTTCTCTGCAGAGAAAAAAAAAAGTCGATTTTGATCCAAACGGACAGAAAGAGTCAAAGTGAAGCTTCAGGTGATTTATGTCACACATTTAAAACATAAACAAAGAAGATTTTCAAAATAAAAGCCTGGTCTGATTTTTTTTTCTGTGGATGCTTTTATTCTGAAGGTGTCAGGATGGTTTTTGTTCATTAACAACAGGAAACAGGAAATACAGCGGTCCGCTCAGCTCTGACGTCAGTCCACGTTAAGGTTTTATTTACGTGTTTTTGATCATCATGTTTCCACAGATCCATCCTTACCACCGTCAATCAATCAATCAATCAATCAATCAATCAATCAATCAATCAATCACGATAAACAATCAAAGGTCTCTGCTCCCCCTCACCTGTTTGCAGTCAGCTGATTGGTTCCTGGAGGTTCCCGGGTTCTTGGGGATGAAGGCGGCGGCTCCTCTCCACGGTTTGGGAACTGAAGTTTGAGGAGAAGCTGCTCCATCCAACAAGTCCAGGTCCCAGCAGTCCGGAGGCTCCCGCTCCTTCAGGGCCTGAAAGTCCTCCTTCCAGCTCTGAGTGGGAGGAGCAGGAGGAGGAGGAGGAGTTTAAAGAGGGAGGAGTCAGTCAGATTCAGTCCTTTAAAAACTCTCAGATCACCAACAAGAACATCAGACATGAAAATTTAAAATGAAAGCAAGTTTCCTGTTTGTTTTTTGTGTCTGTAGTTTTTTTTGTGTGTTTTTTTTTCGTGTTTGTTTGTGTTTTTTGTGTTTTGTTTTTTTTTTCATTTTTTTGTTTGTGTTTTTTTTTCGTGTTTGTTTGTGTTTTTTTTCTCACCTCTCTCTTTGAAAGTCGGTTCGTTGATTTGGACTTTGAAGAAACTGAAAAAGAAAGGAGATGTTGAAGGAGGCGCTCTGAGGACGTCTGCTCTCACTCAGAAATGTTGGAGTTTCTTCTCCTTACTGTGATTGGCTGAACTCGGCTCCGCCTCCTCTGCAGGTGTGTGGTCAGGTGGAGGTGGAGGACGGGTGAAGTATTTGGAGTTCAACAGTCGGGTCACTTCCTCTTTCAGCAGCTTAACTGGAACAAAAAACCAGAACCAGAACCCCTGAAATAAAGACACAGACCGGACCTGCACGGACCAGAACTTCAGGTCAGACTCATATTTTTACTCTGGACCACTTGGTTCCTCCTTCCTCCAGTTTATGGACTTGAAGCTGAAAAGTTCTCAGTAATTCTGCGTTTTTTCTCCACTTCCTGAAACCAACATTGTTCAGTAACGTTGTTCACATTCAGAGGGAGAGTCGCTGTGATGACGCTCGGCTCAAACAGCGTATCCCCCGGTGATCTACTCACTCTCTGTCCTCCCATTGGCTGTATCAGGTGTCAATCATAGAAAACATGAACCCCCTAATAACTTTTAAAAATGGAGCTGTACAGAAAAAAGAGGACTTGAGCACAAACCAGTCTGACAGTAACTACATGTCAACATCACAACCAGGGGGGAGAAACATTTATATTCTGTGTCATTCATTTATAAAGTTTGTCCACAGCTCCATAAGGAGGCGGGGTTTATGACCTATACTGCAGCCCGTCACCAGAGGGCGCTGTTCTCACAGAGAGGAGGCAGACGCGTCTGTTCTAGATACAGGCTACAGTCGGACTCTTAACTTCAATCAGCCTGAAGGGTGAATTTCAAAATAAAAGCACAGTGATTTCTTTAAACCCACTTCCTGTCAGTAATAAACCCTCCTCTGATTGGCAGACTGAATAGCAGATAGGTTGATTAAATTATTCAGATTATTAATCCTCAGAGATTAGGAGGTCTTCATGAGGAGGGGGACCTTTTAGAGAGAAGAGGCGCTGACCTCCGACCTCCATCCAGGTTTTTACTCACATGTGGATCCGACCACCGGTTTGTCGCTCCCGTCCAGAAGATCCATGAAGACCAGAGCGGCTCGGTCCATCTGCTCGTCCAGACTGAGAGAGAGAGAGAGAGAGAGAGAGAGAGAGAGGAGAGAGAGGAGAAGAGAGAGAGAGAGAGAGAGAGAGAGCGCGAGAGAGAGGGAGAGAGAGAGAGAGAGAGGGAGAGAGAGAGAGTCAGACAGACACAGACACACCCCGCCTGCTCGCTCGCCCGCCCACCTGCCCCGAGGACGACGCCCACCTCAGCCTGTTGTTCCTCTGGACTCCCAGCAGGGGGCGGAGCTGGGTCAGACTGTGGAGCTGCTGGGAGGAGATCCGAGGAGCCTGGTTCTGTCCGGTCAGCAGGTCTCTCCTGATGTTCTCCTGCTGCAGACTGTGGAGGAGGTTCTGGACCTGCAGCATGATGCTCACACGCCTCCTCTCCTCCTCCATCTTAGCCGACGCCTCCTTCTTCACCGCCTTCTTCTGAGCTCGGAGTAACTGGACCAGGAGTCAAGAGGAGAGAGATCTGAGATGGGCCGATCGATCAACAATCACTGATCAGGTTAATGATCCACTGATCGATCAATAAACTCTGATTTAGTTTTTGATCAGCTGATTTTTCTGATCATATTTGGACGTTTTTTTTCTGCGACGGTTTGGATCCTCGGATGTTTCTGGTTCTGATGTGGTGACCGCTCTCTCTGCTCTCTCTGGGTTCACTTGTGAAAAAAAACAAACACTAAACTTATTAAAATAAAATTATTATTATTATTATCATTATTATAATAATTGTGAATCATTGTGATCTTGCTGTGATCTTGGAGGGTATCGGCTCTTCGTCTGATCTCGCTGATCTTTGAAGGCTGAAGCTTCATCTCGAGTTTCTTTTATCGGTTCACAAACTCACATTTATTTGATCCTCTCTGCTCGTGTAAAAATACTGCCATGACTGACCTGATTTTTTTTCTCCTTCTAAATCGTCTTTAATGCTTTTGACCTCCTCAACTGTTTTTGCCCATATTTGGACATAAAAAAGTTAAAGTTGAAGTGAATAAGAGGGTTGGACAGTTAACCTGTCCACACACTCCCCTCGTCCACACACACACACACACACACACACACTCACCGTCTGGGTCAGGTTGTCCAGAGTTTTGTGCAGCTCTTGTGCGAACACCAGGTTGTGTTGAACCTCCTCGTATTTTTCCACCGCCGCCTGAAAAACAAAGAGACCCGCAGATCGAAGACGAGAAACTCTTTAAGGGTTTTCAATGAATCCAGGTCCTGGTCTCACCATCTGGTCCTTGTTCAGAACATCTCCTCGGGTCAGTCTCTTCTTGTAGTCTTCTAGTTTGAGCTGTGGACCAAACAGACCCGTCAGAACCTGATCCAGAACCTGATCCAACTCTCACCTCCTCCTCTCACCTTCTTCTTCTCCAGGTTTCGGACTTTGTGTTTGAGGCAGATGAGGCCGTCTTCGATGTAGTTCTCATAGTCATGGTAGGTCGTGGTGACCTCCAGGGCGTTCAGGCCACAGGACACGCCCACTTTAGGGTCCTCGTGTCTGTCCCCCCCCTCCTCAGGTGGAGGGGTGACATCCAGGGGAGGAGAGGGAGACAGCTGCACCATGTTGAGCTCCACACTAGGAGAAACAGAGGGACACGTGTGTGTGTGTGTGTGTGTGTGTGTGTGTGTGTGTGTGTGTGTCCGTGCTCAGGCCTGAAGAAAACTGTGAACCTCCAGCTGCAGAGAGCAGGTCTGCAGGTTTCAGGAGGAGGGTCTGGATCCGGGTGGAGGTGGAGGTGGAGGTGGAGGCAGCCCAGTTTGGGCAGCAGCCAACCCCGTGACAGAGCACTTCTCCGGGCTCCAGAGAGAGCAGCAGCAGCGAGCTCTCTCTGGATCAATCAGGAACACAAAGACAAACAGACCAGAACAGGACCGAACACAGCCGAACACAGCCGAACAGGGCCGATTTCACGGACCTTAAATGACCCAGAGTGACCCACGTGACCCACTTTTCCACGAGTCATCCTTCCAGCAAAGGTTCGGGTGAGAAAAGAGGAAATAATGAAGAAAATAAAGAGGAGAAGCTCTCAGCTCAGAGGGGAATCATGACAGAGAAAGTCAAACAAACTTCAACAGAAACACCGGATTACAACCGGATTAGAACCGGATTAGAACCGGATTAAAGGGGAAAATCACCACTTTGGGTCCACAGGTTCCGAGTTTAACACGCCAACATTAAACACACACACCCACACACGCATACACACACAGACACGCCACGCGGATGAAATCAGCTGACCCACCTCGTGTGCCTCAGATCCTTCGGGAAAAACCGCTGGACATCCGAAAAAGGCCGAACCGGCGAACCCCTCTCTCCTCCTTCACTGACAGAGACCAGGCCGGACTCAGCTCCGAGCTTTTTATACCCTCAGCTGATCCGTCCATCCGACCACATCCGGGTCCGACACCTGCAGCACATGACCACCACCCCCCCACCACCTTCCAGCAGGAACCAGGAGAACCAGGACCGAACCAGAACCAGAACCAGTACAGAGGAGACCGACCGGGACACTTCAGAGATCCTCTCTACACTTGCAAAGTCATGATGTACGGAAGCCTTATGAGGCAAAAACAAAAAACTGATTCTTCAGTTTTTTAAACTTTAAAAGTTTTCTTGAGTGTAAAATTCTACGGTGGCCCAGAAGGTGAACAGGAGGAATAATAAAAAAATTAACATGATTCATAAAACAAATTTTAAAAGATGCACAAATAGTTTATTGAACACAAAATGAAACAGCTGCAAATTACTTTGATATTTAATGAAATACAAAAAGATTTTTTTACAAAACAACAAAATAATAATAATAGTAAGAATTATTATTCATGACTCAAATGTTTTTAAGCACAGATATTTTAGGAAATGAAAAAATAAATAAAAATAAACAAAATTGAAAAGTTTCACAGAACACAAAAAACTTTCCTTGTGGAGTAAAAACAGCATCTTCAAACTCAATAATGTTGAAATTATCGTTAAAATACAAACATAGATATATCTCACTATTTTAACGGTTTTAATCCAAAGTTAAAATAATTATTGAAATACAGAAATCTGAAGTCCTGCCCGGTGTGTTTGTCCTCCTCCTGTGAGACTCACCTGGACCTTCATGAAAAGATTGACGGGTCTGAAGAAGCAGAACCTGGAGGACAGAGTGTGAAGGAACCACGACAGACCTCTGGAGATGTTCTGGAAGTCCAATCTGACGGGGTTCAGGTCCGAGGAGGGCGGGTGTCAGAACCCCATCCTCAAATCAAACACAAGAGGCGGGACCAGACGTGACGATCAACATTTATTGGACATTTGGAAATGACAAGTGTATAAAAATACAAACTTCACTTTTCTCTCTGTGAAATCTTCCTTTACAGACAAACTCGGAGTTTATTGATCAGGATCATGAAGCTAAACTCAACAGGAAGGAGGAGGAACATCTAAACTACAGCCTTTAAATACAAACTTAGAATACAATCATCTCACTGTGGCAGCATCTATCTATATAGATATCTACACAACAACCAGAAGTTAATAAATACGGCTTCGGCCCGGTTTACTCCACCTGTGTGAGATTTCTCTGAGTTCATACTGAGTCAAACACTTCAAAGACGTCATGACAAAGAAAAGAAACTCAAAGAAAGACGTTCTTGTTTTTACAGCTGAAACGCCGAAGTGTCGGACAGCGACGACCTTCAACAACTTCAGGAAAGAAACGCTGAGAGCGTTGTGGGCGGAGCTTCTTCACATTTATTAACTCATTACAAAAATAAACTCAAACTGTTCAACGTCACCCAAACGGGTCAGCGCAGGTGTGTGAGAACTTCATGCGAACGACTCCGACGTCGTCTAAAGATCAAACTCTAAATATTTACAGACACGGAGAACGAGAGAAGAGTCCTCACAGCTTCACCGTCTTATTTCAACGTCTGTTTCTGTAAAAAAAGCTGCTGCTGCTGAAGAGTGTCGGGTTTTTGTTCGGTTATTGCCGTGACCTTCCTGAGGATGTTTGTTAGCTTATTCAGTTTGATCCGTTTCTCGAACCTCAGCTGCGCGAGGACGAGTAAAGTTCGACACCTTCATTTGTGCTCCCCCCCCCCCCCGTTATCATTTTACAGTAAATTCATGGTTTCTCGTTAAACTCCGACTCCTGACGCTCCGTTCGAACACAGCGGGTCAGTTTGGGTGAAAGTCGTGTTTGTGCGTTTTTTTCTTTTTAACGTGAGAAAAAAAACAAAAATAGAGTTTTTTACTGTTTTTACTGACTGATGCAGGAACCTTCGGTCACCCTCATCAGAGCCACGGAGAACCTTAAAGTCCAGAACTGCAGAGACTCAGGGTTTCATGATGCTGCAGCCAGGAGATCAAGGTTCGTGTGGAGTCTGGCGCCCCCCTGTGGAGACGGTTATACACACACATACATACATACACACAT
Source organism: Xyrichtys novacula (assembly GCA_962446985.1). Classification (NCBI taxonomy): domain Eukaryota; kingdom Metazoa; phylum Chordata; class Actinopteri; order Labriformes; family Labridae; genus Xyrichtys; species Xyrichtys novacula. Next base: position 36,639,545 of record OY660867.1, read on the forward strand.
TATAGCTTGTTCCTAGTGTCTCAAGGTCGTTCTTCAGTGTCCTTTAATGTCTGTATGAAATGAGAAGATGGAGATAAGAGACCGGAGAAGGTCCTGAACCCCACCAGAGGAGAGGCCGTGGAGTGGGCGGGGCTTTGAGTTAAAGTGGCGTGAATTTCTAATCGTCTGTTTTTGTTTCATTCAGATCTTGTCCTCTGAGGAATCACAGAAACATCAGAGAAGAGTCTGGAGGAGAAAAGTGGGAGGAGTCACTCTGCTCCCGCCGCCGCCGTATGGCTCCATCCTAACAGTAAAGGGTTAAATCCAGAGGTCGCCAGGTTTCCGAGCAGCAGCGAAGAGTCCAGCATCGAAGACAAACAAGATATTTACAAAAAAACTGAATCTGACCGAACACAGAGAGGGTCCCAGGAGGTCCTGGTCTCTCTGGTCCTCAGAGTTCAGAGCTGCATCAACGTGAAGGTCCCAAAGACTCTGGGTCAGAGGTCGAGGAGGTCGAGGAGGTGGAGGAGGCGGGGTCAGAGACCAGAAAACAGCATCACTCGTCTGCTGGCTGCTCCAATCAGGTGCTGAACCCTCATGAACCGTTTAAACTGAGGCAGAGAGGCGGGTCAATGTTAACCTGTGAGGACGCCGTCAAGCTGGCGGTGCGAGCTCTGATGATGTCAGACTCACTGTAAACTCAAGGCCTCGACTTTTAACCCTTTAAAGGCTGAAGACATTCGACTTCCTGCTGGAAATGACGGATATTTGAACCAATCGTACAGAAACCTGCGGAATGTGATCTCGATCGACCGAAGGACTGATCGATCAATAACGGCGTCTCCGTGGAAACGCCAGTTTGGTTTGGATATCAGAGCAGCAGCAGACTGTGGCGACGGTTTATCGTGTCTTTGACTTCACCAACCCTGAGCCGTTATCACCGTGACTCCTCCTCCTCCTCCCTCAGCTCCTCCTCCTCCTCCCTCAGCTCCTCCTCCTCCCTCAGCTCCTCCTCCTCCCTCAGCTCCTCCTCCTCCCTCAGCTCCTCCTCCTCCCTCAGCTCCTCCTCCTCCTCGTCCTCCTGTGAAGGTATTGAAGGTGGCGTCATGCTCACTGGGTTCTGTCTGTTTTCCTCCTCTTCCTCTTGTTCCATCTCCTCCTCCTCTCCTCCTCCTTCCTCCTTCTGCTGGTGGAGGTCTGGTTTCCTCTGACAGCAGGGCTTGAACAGGTGGGGGTCGATGAGGATTTCTCCGTAGCGTCCTTTGTACACGACGCCGCAGCACACCTTCTGCCTGAAAGGTCAGAGCGGTCATGAAGGTTAAAGATTCAGTTTCTGCACCTGTCGGGGGGGTTTGTGTCTGTGGAGGAGACCCTTACCTTTTCCAGTAGGTGAGGTCCAGGAAGGAGAAGACCTGTGAGTGGGCGGAGCCAGAGGAGAGCTCAGTGTCAGAGCCTTCGTCTGATTGGTTGCTGTAGCTGGGTGACTGAGCAGGTGAGGCGCTGGAGGTGGAGCTGTGAGCGTCTGAGTCTGAGAAACAAACAAACAAACAAACAGTCAAACTCGTTATTTTGGGACGAATTTTAACGTGATGAAGATTCACAGAGTGACTCGCACCAACGATCGGAATAAGGAGGAGGGCACACTGCCCCCTGCTGGTTAAAGAAGTGTGCTGCATATTATCTACTCTGAAGTCCATTCAGTTCAAATCGAGGAAAAGACGAAGGAAACGACGACAGGAAATAACTCTGTACGAGATTTAATGAGGCGGAGTCAATCTGGACGACAAAGGAGAAACCTCCTGATTGGTTAGATTTCAAAAACGTTTGTGCTTCAGTTTTCTTCTCAGTAGTTTATACAGCCTATGGTGGTGACGCTCTGGAGGATGTAGAACATTCTAGAATATCACCGAACATTCCGTAACATCAAAGACATTCTAAAAGATCAATAACATTCTATAACATCAAAGACATTCTAAAAGATCAAACATTCTATGACATCAAACACATTCTAAAAGATCAATAACATTCTGTAACATCAAACACATTCTAAAAGATCAATAACATTTTATAACATCAAACACATTCTAAAAGATCAATAACATTTCGGAACGTTTGAGAAAATTTTGGACTTTTGGAAACATACTGGAACAGTCCAAGAACATCTGTGACATCATCAAACCTTCCTACGAGTTCTAAAGTCATCAGAGCCGCTCTGACAGATGTTAGGGGGACACTGTTGGGTCCTCTGTTCAACACCATAGACGGTATGTCGTCTGTCTCCTCTCTGTGAGAACAGCGCCCTCTGGTGACGGGCTGCAGTATAGGTCATAAACCCCGCCTCCTTATGGAGCTGTGGACAAACTTTCTAAATGAATGACACAGAATATAAATGTTTCTCCCCCCTGGTTGTGATGTTGACATGTAGTTACTGTCAGACTGGTTTGTGCTCAAGTCCTCTTTTTTCTGTACAGCTCCATTTTTAAAAGTTATTAGGGGGTTCATGTTTTCTATGATTGACACCTGATACAGCCAATGGGAGGACAGAGATTGAGTAGATCACCGGGGGATACGCTGTTTGAGCCGAGCGTCATCACAGCCACTCTCCCACCAAATGCGTATGATGTTGGTTTCAGGAAATGAGGAAAAATATCGGAAATACCGAGAACTTTTCCAGCTTCAAATCCGTTTACAGGCGGAAGGAGGAACCAAGTTGTCCAGAGTAAATACAGTCTGTGGTTTAAACCCTTACCCTCATTAGATCAGGACCAGTTCCACCCAGTTTAAACCCTTAACCTCATCTGCCTTTATGCTGATTGGTTCTCAGCAGACAGAAGAGAGGAGCGGTTCATCTTCATTTACCATCTCAGCTCTGAAAACTCTGACGCAGCATCTTCCTGTAAATCCACTCACTCTGTGAGGACGGCAGCTTTCTGGTATAGAATATTCTGGTAAGAAATCCGGGCTTCACAGCGACTCCTTTTTACTGGAAACCAGGTTTTACTCAGAATAGTTGTGGAGTGGTCGATCAGAATCGTACTGGTGACAATGAAAACTGTAGTCTGTGGTGTTAGCCTCTCAAAACTCGTACGATGAGACGTCTCAACATTTAAAATCACATTTATTCTATAGAAGAGGAACAAAACAGCGTTGGCTGTTTGTCAGAGCCAAAGTCGGTTCTCTACGCTGCAGTATTGACGATTCGACGAGTTGACAACGGCCCACGACATCGACCAACATTCAAACCAGACGAAACGAACCAAACGAAGGGATGTGTTGGTGAAACCTCCTCAGAGGGAAGAACAACGTCAGAGTGACTCTCGGTCAAACCCACTCGCTTCGTGAGAACGGCGGCGTTTTGGAGATTTACTGTGAGATAAATAAAATCAGAGTTTCAGATCAACAGCATGGAATGAACTCACTGTTCCTCTTCAGCTCACTCTGAACTCGACTGATCTGTTTGGGTCTCAGTTTCTTCTTCATCTTGGTCCTCAGCGTGGCCTTCATGCTCGACCCGGCTTTAGCGTCCACCACCTACAAACACACAGATTCATGTTACAACAGAGCGTGCACAGACGAGTGAATCTGAAGGCAGAAATAAGCTCCGTGTGTCCTCCTCACATGGTTCCAGTTCTTCTTGGATCCAGCTGGAAGTTTTTTCCACCTCTTCACTAAGAGGACGCAGGCGTTACAGATGTCGCCGTAACGCACCTCAGCCAACCTGCAGGGAGACAAAGAGTCACCTCAGCCTCGAACGGGGACAGGAAAGAAGACGGACCAGAGACGTACTCTTGTGGCTCACAGGGGTGGGCAAAAATATCGATATGGCAATATATCGCGATACTTTGACTTCCGATTCAATATCGATATTCAAAATATTAATATCGATTTTTTGTTCAAATAATAAATCAGGTTTCAGACGGGTTAACAAATCCAATACGACTTCCGCACCTCCACTCCGCTAGGTGTCGCTGTACCGCTACCTCACTTCTTCTCTTTTTTCCCCCGCCGGTTGCAGTGAGGAAGAGGAGCCGGGAAAAAAACAATCAAGCATGGCTGGTAACGTTAAACTAGAAACGCCCTCGAACTTTAAGGCAGATGTTTGGAGATACTTTGGATTCCAAAGGAAAGGAGAAACACACAATGAGCTGGACAAAGAGTACGCGCTTTGCAAACTCTGTGTCGCTCCCATTAGATATTCGGGTAACACAACAAACTTGAGAACTCATTTAGCAAGACACCACCGCGACATATTAGCTCAGCCGGAGCCACCGAAACCTTCCGATCCAAAGCAAACTACACTGGACATCGCCAAAGTCCTCCCATCTACTTCAACCCGAGCCCGGGGGATCACAGAGGCGATGGTGCATTTTCTTTGTAAAGATTTGCGCCCATACAACGTTGTGGAAAACGTCGGCTTTCGGTGGATGCTTCATACTTTGGAGCCGCGCTATGTGATGCCGCAGCGTAAGTACATGGCTAACGTAGCTGTGCCAAAAATGTATGACGAGGTGAAGGAGACAATAAAAACAGTTCTTAGCTCTGCTTCGAGAGTCGCACTGTCCTGTGACGGTTGGACATCACGAGCCACCGAGTCCTACATTACAATAACGGCGCACCACATTAATGCCGAATGGGAGCTGGTAACACATGTGTTGCAGACGAGAGCCATGTACGAGAGCCACACTGACAGATTCAATTCAGTTTCAGTATGTGGACACTGACCCACACTGCAGTTTGTGTCATAATTGTGCTCAGGGAGACTAAGAATAATGCACACTGCACTTTTCAATGTGTTTCAGACAGTGTGTTGTTCACGCAAATATGTTGTAACTTCCACTTACAATAAAATGGCATTGATGATTTGAATTACATTGTTTTGACTGTTTGTCCCATGAATTATCACTATCATCTGATGTACATACAACTGGGATTTTAAGATGCATAATGCCTTTTACATTTTTCAGTGAACTATGTAGAATATCGCAATATATCGCAATATATCGCAAACATTTGGATATCGCAATATCATATCGTATCGTGACTCAAGTGTCGTGATGCGTATCGTATCGTGAGGTGCTTGGCAATACCCACCCCTAGTGGCTCAGCAGTTCAGATGTATGACAGACTAAAAGTAAAATGTAACACGGTGAAGACATCGGTTTTATTTCCTCATCTGAGTCATGGTGGAGCTCAGATCAGATCTCTCTATTCTGTGGGGTTCCTCAGGGGTCTACTCTGGCTCTTCTTTTATTCATTATTCATATTTATCAGCCTGAATCAAACATGTGAAGAATCCCCACAGCAGAGATGTTACACAGCTGTCCCACATGTCGTAAATCCTGAACTTCTCTCGGTGACACCGACTCACCCGAAGCAGCTCTTGAAGTTCATCTCGTAGCGTTTGCTGTCGGTGAAGCGGGAGCTGGAGGACTTGGCTCTGCAGATGCAGCAGCCATCGATGCTCCGGTACATCTTCGGCTTGTGGAAGTTAAACATCTAAAAGAAACGCAGGGAGACAAAAATGTAGGAAAAGATGAGGACGGTCTGCCCTGCAGCTTTCAGCCAAAGTTCAGCATTTTCTCCCATCAAGTTCAGATCTGCAGGTTTGACAGTTCTGATGGTTGATACACGCGTGCATCATCTCAGCACCGTCACTCTCTGGAGACGGTTCTGATCGAGTCGTGTTACTTTAGAGATATTTCTGTTTTGTGATGAAGGATATCTTTAAATGTTTAATGATGAGGAGAACATCTGTAACTTTGTTGGTCTGGGTCAGGACGCTCTGTGTAGAGGTTTTTACTCTCAGTGAAGCTTTCCTGGTTAACTCCACTAAAATAAGAATAAATTTACATCTTTAAAGTTAAATCTTTCTTTTCCAAGTTTTTAAATCAGGTTTTTTTTTTTCAGGACATGCAGAGAGAAGTTTAACGTCTGAACACGTGAACTACAGTTAGTGCTGGGCGATAAAACCATAACGATATCAAAAATTATTTTCCTTCAATATCAAACATGATCAATATCCTTTTCAATAGTCATCATTCCGACATGTTTTGGTCGACTATACGAACAGCCAATGAAAAGGGGAGTTTCTCCGGGTCTGAACCAATCATGTTCTGAATTAGAACCAAGTATCAACCAACTGCAGCGTCGTAGCAGACAGCAGCTCCACCCAACCATAGCACTTTAACAGGTGAAGCCGACAGCACTGTTGGTGAGAAACAAAGAAAATGAGTGCTACCCCCGACAGAAATGACCATGAAGGCTCAACAGATGACCACATCAATGTCAACCACAACACTGGCGTTAGGAAAACGTCGGTGGTGTGGAGGTATTTTGGTTTTTGGAGGTCGGACATGAAGCAGAGTAATGTGGACTGTAAATTATGTCGAGTACATGTTCTCACAAAGTCGGGGAATACCTCAAATCTTTTTCACCACCTGAAGCAGCGCCACGCCGCAGAGCACGCGCAACGCAAAAGGTTACAAACCCCGAGAGGAGCGAGGAGCCCGTGGCGCCTGAAACAGACGACCATTCAGTCGTCTTTCTCTAGAGGGACGCCTTACGACAAAACGCCAAAGAGACACAAAGACCTCACAGATGCAGGAGATTATTGTGTTGGAAAAGACATGAGACCAAGAAACACTGTTAGATTTATAGATCCTGATATTGATCCATATCAGCTGATAGGAAAATAATATATATATCCTGATAAACTTTTTCACATATCGCCCAGCCCTACTCTTAGTGAGGCTTTCCTGGTTAAGTCATTTAAAATAAGAATAAATAATAAATGAAATAAAATAAGAATAAATTTACGTCTTTAAATTTAAAATTTATTTTCCAAGTTTTTAAATCCTGTTTTTTGAGGACATGCAGAGAGCAGTTTAATGTCTGAACACATGAACTACGTTTCAGAATATTTAACCCTTTCATTTACAGCCTGTAGTGGTAGGCCGACGTAATAAGCACGTTTGCCCTCCCCCCACCCCTCCTGTTCCTCCTGTGGAGAGGTAAAGGGAGGAGGAGGGGGAGTAAAGGGGGTGTGTGCTGTGCAGTAAATGAAGCAGGTTATCGGCTGAGCATCACTGACAGAGAGAGAGAGAGAAAGAGAGAGAGAGAGAGAGAGAGAGAGAGAGAGAGAGAGCTGGCCTGCCTCTTATGCAACAGTGGTGCTGATGCAACTGGAGGTTCGACATGTGGGGATGAAGCTGCTGATGGACAAACAAATAAAAACTACATCTGTGGTCGAGTCTAATAAACTCATCCTCCTCCTTTATTTCCATCTGATCCAACAAAATAAAACACTAACGTTTGTCATTTTAAACAAAAGACTTTTTTAAAAAGTGCAAAATTCAGACTGATATAAAGAGACTTTCAGTAAAAAACTTCAATGTTTTTTTTTTACAGAGAAAATGTTTCTCTGAACATCCTAATGGAGCTGATGCTGGCAGTGGTTGTGTAATCGCGTCCCAGAGCCTCCATGGCACATGGATGCAGGAGGATGGAGGATGGACGGAGGGATGGATGGAGGGATGGATGGAGGCGTGCTGCATGCCGACTCATGCTGCTCTGTCTGCGGGTCTACAGACACTAAATGAGGTTAGAAAGTTGACAGAGAAGGACTGACGGTGGAGAAGTTTGAGGTTTTTAAGGTTTTTTTTGTTCTCAGGGAACAAAGTGAGCAGGTCCATACAGGTCCAAACAGAGTCCATACAGGTCCATACAGTCTGCAGAGGGGCGTGAAAATCTCAGTGACCTCAACAGAAATAAAGAGTTCTGCTCTGATAAAACTATAACCTGAATTAAGTCTGATTTAATCTATTATTCGGTGGTTTTCAGGTCCATCCGCGGTTCAAAGTGTAAAACTAAAACAATCTCTGTGTGAAAATGAAGATCACTCAAAAAACTGACGGAATACAGAAGTATGAATAGACTTCATCCCGGTTCGGTTCTGCAGAATAATCCTCTATATTTAAAAAGAAATACCCTAAATGTATAAATATATTTATATATGTACTGATGTTAAATGTGCAGAGGAGTCGGTGTGTAACAATGGCTGCAGCCGTAAACCTGTCAGCTCGGATTGACTCAAACCTCTTTAGTTTAATAAAAAAAAACAACATTATTATATGATATTAAACTAAAGAGGAGCAGGAATAACAGAGAGAGTTTTAATCCTGATGTTTTTATTCTGTTAATGATCCGGTTTAAAGGCTGAAGGGGGGGGGCAGTGACGCAGAAACACACCCACCAACCTGACAACAAAGTCCGAGTCTACACTCACACTAAAACACAACAACTGACTACAAAACACACAATATTACAGTTAAACATCCACGTACTCTTTAACGACCATCTCCACATGGTTCTGTTCGTCTCTGTGAGGTTCTGACCATCATCATCCTCATCCTCTCCGAACTTTAAACACACACCGACCGAACAAAAACAGGAATTTACCCGAACAAACAAACTCAGAGAAACTCTTACCGTGAAGAAAGAGTGAAATCTGTCCGCTTCACTCCTCCGTCAGGAGCAGAAAAAACACTCTTCTGTTCAAAAAGTCAATCTCATTCAACAATACAGACCCTCAGCCCGCCAAAGAGGCAGCAGCACGCCGTGTTAGAGAGCACTTCCGGTTAATAATTTCAAAATAAAGAGGCCTTTTTTAAAAAAACATTAAGTCTATGTTCACACTGCAGGTCAATTCCGATTTTTTAACCATATGTGACTCATACCTGATTTTTTCATCTAAGTGTGAACAGGTCAGTTCTGATTGGTTGTAATCCGACCCAGGCCTCTTCTGTATGTGGATATAAATCGGATATACCGTATTTTCGCACCACAAGGCGCACTAAAAATCCTTTTGGCTTGTCGGAGCACTGCAGCCACCGTAGCCTCGTAGAGTTATTCACTGAGTTAAATAATTAACTCAGTTATCTGACTGTTTTGTTTTGCTTCATTTGCTTTATATTCCAGGGCGCCTTATTGGAGGAAAATAGACACGAATAGACGCGTTCATCGATGGTGCCCCTTATAGTGCGAAAAATACAGTATGTATCTGATGTGACTGCAGCGTGGACGCTCAGGTCTTGTTCATCTGACCTATACATCATCAATATACGACAAACGTCACCATTGTTCGACAACACAAACAGGCGCGGAGAGTAATTTGTGTTTTGTGGGCATGCGGGTCACTTCACGGACGCATTCGTTTACATTAGATGATCGTTGTTGTAATGTGAACGACCGCACAAAAAGATCGGATTTGACAAAGAATCTGAATTGTGCCTCAGAACCTGCAGTGTGAACGTAGACTAAGTGACTAAAACAGAAAATCGACCATCCAAGAGTCCCTGTAGGTAAAAAGGAGCCTCTGTTAACATCGTTTAATTTGTGGACATGTGTAGTTTTTTTTTTGTGTGCGTGTGTTTGAACAAATTAAAGTTTTTGATTGTCGTATATTTTACAGTGTGTTATCAAACGGGCACAAGTTAATCATTAGTTCACACAAGATAATGTTCGGATAGGTAATCCCGTTTGTACCCAGGTTATAACAAGATATTTCTGTTGTTTGAATAAGATAGCTCCATGTAGCCTTTTTACAAATACACGTTTAAAGGTTGTGTTGTCAGGTTCATATTCTGTACAAATGTAATTAAACATTTTAGGTCTGATAAGGATCCGTAGAAACGTTCACTTCATAAAAAACAAACAAAGAAACAGGACGTTTTTAGAATACATAATTATTTTTTTCGTCAATCCATTTTAACCTTAATGTACGTTTTTAACAGGCTGTTAAGATTAATTTTAGTCTCTGCAATAAACTTTCAATCTTCAGACACAGCACCATAATGTGCTCTTATTTTGAAGGTCTCGTCAACATTCTCTGTTTCCGCCGTGACTCACTTCTGTACAATGACACCGCAAGCGTGCCTGGAGTAGAAACGTCCACGCAGGCGCACTGTGAGAGCCTCGCGCCACCATTTTCTGATTTTTTTTTTTTCACTCTTTCTGTGACGTCATCTTACGTAAACACCTTCAGCGCCAAATAAGGATTTGCGCGGGAAAAGACAGAAGGCTGCAGTAAAGTAAACCACCAGAGAGGGGCGCTGTAAGAGCTCTCTGTTTCTTTTTTATCTTATTTTCATCATTTTTTTGTTTCTCTTTAGTTTTTTTGTCTTTTTTTAATCTAATTTTTTTATCTTTTTTTGTTTCTC
>OY660867.1:36652240-36657240 GCA_962446985.1 Xyrichtys novacula
AGTTTGTTGAATCTGTAAAAAGTGTCGATCTGTTTTTGTCGACAGCTGCTAAAAGGAAACGCTCTCAAACGTTTCTACGGTGGCCCTGAAGGTCAAACTGCACAAACACGTCATCATCATGAGAGACTTTTTACCCGAGCTGAAAAACATCAAAAACACACAAAAACTTTTCATGAAATCCAGAAAAAAACGCTAAAAAAACATTTTTGACTGATTTCAGTTTTTGTGTTTTTGTCGTTTTTAAAAATTTTCAGGTTTGAGGAAAAACTTTTAATTTCATGTTTTTATGTTTCATGAAATATTTTTGTGTTCTGAAAAATATTTCGGGGTCTCGGCTGATTTTTGTGCAGCGGACCTTCAGGGCCACCGTATCTTCTTGACACCCACACGATCACATGACCACTGGAGTGACCGGTCAGATCCGGAGGAGGGTCAGAACACCGAGTCCAAAACGCCGTCGTCTCACAGTGACCACCCTTCCCCCTCTTCTGGTCACATGACTAATCCGGATCCAGTCGGCTAAGGTTCAGGTTTCCGAGCGGAGCGGCCGCCCGTTGGTCCCTCCTCGGGGTTAAAGGTCGATGCCTTTGACCAGCGAGGCCTCCAGTGTGATGGGGAAGTCGTGCAGCATCTCCACGACCCCGATGAGGGCGTTGACGGTGGTGCGGTCTCTGAGCAGCGCCGTGTCTTCGTACATCCGCAGGATCACCGGGCACTCCACCAGCAGGGGGAGCCACTGAGGCAGCAGACGGTCCCTGCAGAACAAACGGCGAGATGGGTGAGAGAGCGCCGATGAGTGAAAACAGCAGAAGAAGAGATGTTTGACCCTCCCCTGAACCCACCTGGCTCCCAGACAGACCAGCAGCTGAAACTTCCCGTCTTTGCCGATGTTCCTGGAGGTGGAGTTGATGGCGTTGACGTAGCGGCAGAGTGATTGACAGGTCATTCCCAGAGGCTCTGCTGTCTCCTGCAGGTCTCCCATCTGGTCAGCTGACTCCATGTAGGCGACGGCCCTCTCTGCGGAGCGGAGAGCGAGGGAGAGCGGTTCATCGACAACGTTAGACTGAGAGATTACTCGCCACGTTTACAGCTTTAGGAGCTCATGTGGTCACAGGAACCGTCTCAGGAGGACACTGAGCCCCACCCCCCACCCCCCAGCAGGTGGCGCTGTCGCTCCACTTACCAACAAAGTCCCACACAAACACCGTCCTCTGAAAGAGACGCGCCGACTTGAAGCCGTGATTGAAGAACTGTTCGAGAGCCGAAACCAGACTGTTCTCTCCGCAGAGCAGGACGGTCAGACTGCCCCTCTGCACACAAACACACACAATAAACACAAAATACACATAATTGAACACAAAAACAACAATCGAACACTGATAGAGACGACACCGCGGTCCAGATCAGCGTTTTTTTTTCACGTTAAAATTGTTTTTGTTTTTTTGTTTTTTTTGTTTTTTTTGTTTGTTTTTTGTTTTTTTGTTTTTTTGTTTTTTTTGTTTGTTTTTTTGTTAAAATCCGACATTTCTGAGTCGCTCCTTTCAGCTCTGATTTAGTTTAGAGTTTTTTTTTACGAAGCTTCGGAAGATAAAGATCGGGTTTCTCCTGAAATAATCCGACCTCAAAGGTCAGAGGTCGTCACCGACCTCAGAGGTCAGAGTTCGTCACTGACCTCTTTCTCCGGTTTGTGGAAATGTTTGATGATGTTGTTGACGGCGTCCACCGCCGCCTCCTGGATCTGCGCCGACGTCGGCTCTAAAAACAAAGATTAAAGCTACAGTGAGAAATTTTCACCAAACAGTAACTATTGAAAACTGTCAGGGGGGCGGAGCCTAAAAAAATGTGGTCATTAACCACGCCAATACTGACTGGCGCCTCTCGCAGACATCGACGTGATGCTGATGCGTCTGGTCTGAGTCGGCGAGCGCTGCGGCGGGGGTGTACGGCAGCCTTTCCCAGAATCCTCCTCTGCGCTCGGCACCACCAGCTCACCTATCAGGACCCGCTCCAAGCTGCCGTCGTCCACGCCCTTACCGAGCCAGCGACCGCAGGGAAACCTGAAGGGGGCGGAGTCAACACAGTGCAGAGGGTTAAATCTCTCCTCTTATTGGTTGTCGAGGTTCTGATCTTCTCGCCGTCACTCACCTGTACGTGTGTCCTGTGATCTCATTACGAACCATCACGCAGTCAACCAGCCACTTGGCGAGGAGGCCGGCGTTATCGTGACCCAGCTGGACCGTGGTCAACTTCCCGAGGTTCTGACACTGAAGGGGGGGAGGAGTCGACCAAAATCAGACGCCGTCAGAACAACCATGAGGTCAAACAGTTTCTACAGAAAGATCTGAATCCTGACTACAGGGAAACGCACGCAGAGAGAAGTGCATGATGGGACATGGGGGGTGGGGCTTCTTCTGACCTTAAATAAGGCCGAGATGAACGTGTGCGGTCTGAACGCAGACTGAGGGAGACGGAGACATTCGTTAGGAAACACAGACGGACGACAAAAATGATTCAGACGATTTCACAGACATGCAAATAAAAAACAACAAAGGAGAGAAACAAACAAAACAACAAACAACAAACAACAAACAAAAACAAAGAAACAAACAAACAAACAAACAACCAACAAACAAAAACAAACAAAAAACAAACAAACAAACAAACAAAAAACAAACAAAAAACAACAAACAAACAAACAAACAAACAAAAACAAGGAAAAACAAAAAACAAACAAAGAAACAAAAAACAAAAAAAACAAACAAAGAAACAAAAAATAAACAAAATCAAAGAAACAAAAAATAAACAAAAACAAAGAAACAAAAAATAAACAAAAACAAAGAAACAAAAACCAAAAACAAACAAAAACAAAGAAACAAAAACAAAAAATAACAAATGAGAAACAAACAAGAAACAAACAACTCTGAGAAACAAACACGACCACGAGGAGACAGGAGGACGACAGGAAGTCTGGACTGATCTGAGAATCTTCTCTGGACCGTCACCTAAGGTCCCGACTATGAAGCTGGATTAATTCGCCCAGGAGAACTTCGCCAAAACCCGCCCATCTCCACCAATTCTCTGTGATCCTGAATAACTGAATCCAGTCTAGATCTGTGCGCGCACACGTAAGGGGGGCGGGGTCACATGTCGTCGTCTGATGGTCACATTTGGGGTTCAGAGGCGTTTTCTAAATAATGGCTGATATGAAACTGGAACGTGGAGATCGGCAAGTATTCGTGCGTTTCTTAGACTTCCTGTTTCCTGAATATTGGCGCCGTCTGAGGAAAACCTGTAACGTTCACGGAGAACGTCATCAGGTCAGTCAAACGGATTTGAACGACCACGAATATAACGCTCTCGGCGAAGCGCTCCTCTCACTATCTGTGCCCCGATATCCACGAGATCCGGCAAAAGTTGGCAAGTCATTTTCCAAGAGATCTGATTGGTCAGTGGGCGGTCTTTTCTAGCCGCTGAGATCTTATCCTGAAACATGACCTGCTCTTTGGCGTTCCATCTAAGTTACCGGGCCAACGGACCCTGAAAGAAAGAAATCCACCTTCGTAGTGAAGAAAACCCAGAAGTTATCTCGCCAAGATCCAGTCCAGCTTCGTGGTCCAAATCGCCGTCTGCTCCGGGTTTTTATTCGCCTCGATTGAACGACTCGCCGGCGTGAACGCGAACATCAACAGTCACTGAAAATCATCCTGTTTCATCAAACTACCTCAAGATCTCTGGTGCTGCACGCAGTCAGAGCGTCGATAAGAGCACGCCGCTCTTATTTTGAAGGGGTCACACCACGCCACCACAGTCAGTGAGGGGTCAAAGGTCACAGTACTCACGTCAAAGGTCATCTCCAGCATGTTCTTGGGGATCTGCATGATGCCCGAGTCGCCCAGCTCTCCTGACACACACACCCACGGGTTGGAGGTGGTCATGGCGTTACTCAGCTTCTTGATGGGGATGATGACGACTCGGTACGGGATCACTGCAGGGACAAACGTCAGGTCAGAGGTCAGAGGAGGTGAGGAGGAGGAGGATTCTTATTGGACATGAGAAACTCTGAGGAGGAGGGGGACTAAGAGGGTCAGGACCACATCTGAGGAGTCCCCCCCCCCTAGTCCACCTTAAACGGGTTCAGGTCAAAGGTCGTGTTCATGAGAGGAAGAACTCACTGATGGTGGTGAAGACGCTGGTGAAGCAGAAATAATCAACGGCGTTCAGAGAGAGGAGGTGGTAGAGGAACTGCTCCTTCTCCTCCTCACAGCGCAGGAAGGCGTAACGCTTGTAGAACTTCCTGAAGAACCAAAGAAGAGTTTAAAAACAGCGGGAGGAGCGACCCGACCCGGAACCATGAGGATCAATCATGGTCTCAGTTTCAGAGTCTCAGTTTCAGAGTCTCAGTTTCAGAGTCTCAGTTTCAGAGTCTCAGTTTCAGAGTCTCAGTTTCAGGGTCTCAGTTTCAGGGTCTCAGTTTCAGAGTCTCAGTTTCAGGGTCTCAGTTTCAGAGTCTCAGTTTCAGAGTCTCAGTTTCAGGGTCTCAGTTTCAGAGTCTCAGTTTCAGGGTCTCAGTTTCAGGGCCTCAGTTTCAGAGTCTCAGTTTCAGGGTCTCAGTTTCAGAGTCTCAGTTTCAGGGTCTCAGTTTCAGGGTCTCAGTTTCAGAGTCTCAGTTTCAGGGTCTCAGTTTCAGGGTCTCAGTTTCAGGGTCTCAGTTTCAGAGTCTCAGTTTCAGGGTCTCAGTTTCAGGGTCTCAGTTTCAGAGTCTCAGTTTCAGAGTCTCAGTTTCAGAGTCTCAGTTTCAGGGTCTCAGTTTCAGGGTCTCAGTTTCAGAGTCTCAGTTTCAGGGTCTCAGTTTCAGAGTCTCAGTTTCAGGGTCTCAGTTTCAGAGTCTCTCATGTTTCAACAACACTCTGACGTCGTTGAAATAAGGTTCTGATCCAAAACAGGATTCACAGAGAGCAGAGTGACTGAAAAGTTAACGGACCGGGGAACAGACCGAGTGT
>OY660867.1:36659740-36674740 GCA_962446985.1 Xyrichtys novacula
TGAAGACTCCACCTGCTCCACCTTCTCCTCTCGGTCCTGATATCGCAGCAGGTGAGACCAGAGCGCCGACTTCCCCTGAAGGTCAGAGAGTTGTGTGTTAGAACGTCACAGCACACACACACACACACACACACACACACACACACACACACACACACACACACACACACACTCACACACAGGTGCGTGTGTTGACTTTTCCTTTAAAGGGTTATTCCGTCATTTTCGTTGTTCTGAGTCGTTTTCAAACATCCTGAAAGTTTCTTGAAAATTCTGACGGTTCTGATCCAAAACAGGATCCACAGACGGACCGGGGAACAGACCGAGTGTGTGTGTGTGTGTGTGTGTGTGTGAGCTGACCTGTTTCACTTGCAGCCCGTGGCTCCAGATCCTCTCCAGAAGGTCACACAGACTGGCGATCAGCGTGTTCTCCTCCAGCCCGGTGATGTTCGCCTCTCCGTGTCCAAGCTCCACCGCCTCCCGGCCCATCTTCTCCACCAGCATCCGCTTTGTCTGCAGGTCACACAGGAACCAGAGAGGAGGTCAGACTGAGGAGGTCAGACTGAGGAGATCTCTTTAGGAGATCTGACATGAATCTGAGGTGATCGCATCTTCTGCAGCCGGAGGAGTGAGAAGGTTTGACTGACTGTTGTTTAAACTGACTGATCCAGATGTTCCTCCCTCTGAGTTCAGGGAACTTTACAGAATTTCTTTTTCTCTTATTTATAAATAAACGGAGCTGAACTCAGACGGGAGGATTATCGTTCTGATGAGACATGAGCGTAACTGTGGTGACTGAACCGCCCTGTCAGGAGGTCACATGATGACTGAACCGCCCTGTCAGGAGGTCACATGATGACTGACCCGCCCTGTCAGGAGGTCACATGATGACTGAACCGCCGTTCTCTGACATGTCCTGGTTTTGTTCTTCACCTTCATGCGACACTCCTTCAGCAGCCCCTCCACGAACTTCCAGTTGGTCTGAGCGATGACGGCCGGGGACAGGTCCGACAGTTTGGGCTGACGCAGGTTCTTCTGCAGGCTGCGGGCCTCCTGCATGAACTTCTGTGGACCAGACGGAAAAACCAACACTGATCAGAAACACCAGACCGAACGGAGAGGCTTGACCTTTTCTTTCTCTTCTTTTAGGTAAAAACAGAGAATTTAATCTGATTTTGTGTTTAAATCAAACCTGAAACTGATTAAGAATAAAAAATGATCGGACAGTTTACTTTACAAAGTCAGACAACTACACACAACTGAACAACACAACTGCTGTGTTTTAGATTCAGTTCTCACCTCTACATAACAAAGAGTGGTACGCACAAGAATGAACACACAAATACAAATTAATACACCTCTGTAAAAACAAACACCTCTAACAGCTGATTAAAGGGACAATCAGAGAGTTTCTGAAACCACCAGGGAGGAGGGAGAGGAGAGGAGGGAGAGGAGGGGGAGGGAGAGGAGGGGAGAGGAGTGAGGAGTGAGAGGAGAGAGGAGGGGAGAGGAGAGAGAGGAGAGGAGTGAGAGGAGAGAGGAGAGAGGAGAGGAGGGAGAGGGAAGGAGAGAGAGGAGGGGAGTGAGAGGAGAGAGGAGGGAGAGGAGGGAGAGGAGAGAGGGGAGAGGAGTGAGAGGAGAGGAGAGGAGAGAGGAGAGAGGAGAGAGGAGTGAGGAGGGGAGAGGAGAGAGAGGAGAGAGGAGAGAGAGGGGAGGAGAGAGGAGAGAGAGGAGGGGAGAGAGAGGAGAGGAGAGAGGAGAGGAGTGAGAGGAGAGGAGAGAGGAGAGAGGAGGGGAGAGAGGAGAGAGGAGGGGAGAGGAGTGAGAGGAGAGAGAGGAGAGAGGAGAGAGAGGAGGGGAGTGAGAGGGAGAGAGGAGAGAGAGGAGAGGAGGGAGAGGAGGGAGAGGAGAGAGAGGAGATAGAGGAGAGAGGAGTGAGAGGGGAGGAGAGAGGAGGGGAGAGGAGTGAGGCAGGAGAGGAGCTGGTGTTGGGAACAGCTGATGACCCATAAAATGTTGGTTATAATAATAATTAACATAATAATAATAATAATTAAGGATAATAATAAAGTTGTTTGTAGTGAAGCTGAAGCTCCTCCTGCTTCACCTCACAGCTCTCTACTGCTGCTCGCCCTGCCTAGATGCCCTGCCTTGGCTCCGCCCTGTCTGGCGCCCTGCCTTGGCTCCGCCCTGTCTGGCGCCCTGCCTTGGCGCCCTGCCTTGGCTCCTGGTGAGAGCACAGGTGTCAGGTGTGCTCTCCCTTCCCCGGGTTTTAGCCTCCAGATCAATTATTACTTGTTGGCTGATTGATTATTTTGATGACAGAGTTTCTGACTGAACTACAAACAAACAAACAAACAAACTGAGATGGACAAACCACAGGCGCCAAAACCTGCAGTTCTTTAAATGTCCACTAGAGGTCGACTCCACAGGTGAGTCAATCCCCATAGAGCTCCATATTAAAATGTTGAAAGCTTATTTCTCTATTGATCATCTCACCTGTTCCAGTTGTATTAACGCCTTTGGCATAATTAGGGGTATAAAAAGTAAAAACTTCTGCCGTCTCTCTTCTGAGTAACGACCAGGTGACTTTATTCTAGCTCCGCCCTCTCAGACTAAATCAACAACATGCCAAGAATGAGGACAACTGGAGTTTACTAAGAAACACGTGACCTGATGGTGCTCACAGAGTCCCGTCATAGTGGGGAAAATGTGGGTGGTGGAAATGGGAGCATGGGTGGAGGGAGGGCTGCAAGACGGGGTCTGTGACACAAACAGCTCCTCCACCTACCAGGCAGGACGCAGACGCCGATTTTTTAGGCGGTTTGAGGGGCAGAGGGGACGCTTTGTCCCACTCCCAAAATGCCATAGAGTTCTGCAGGACCAGACATCCCTCCACCTGCCGAGGAGGAGGAGGAGGAGGAGGAAGACGAGGGGGACGACCACGACGCAAGCAGAACCCAACCCAACCAACCAGCACAGGACAGACGAGCGAGCGAGCGAGCGAGCGAGCGGGCGAGCGGCGTGCAGGAGAGGACAGAAACCAAAGAGAGAAGGGAAAGAAAACAGAGACGACATGCAGAGGAAGGATGAAAAGAAACAAAAAGAACAGAAATATGAAGACATGAAGACGAAGACAGAAAACAAACAAGTGCAGAAAAGAAAGAGAAAAGGACAAAGACCCGGCTGAGGGTCATGTGATCGGTTTTTGTCACCTCTTTCAGGTCATTGTCCAGGTTCAGGTGCTCTGATTGTTGTCGGTGTCGCTCTTTCCTTCGCTGAGGTGTTGAAGTTCTGTGAGACCACCTGCAACCCACCGGGACACGTTTATTTAATATCACTATTATTATTAAAAATATGATCATTATTTATATTTTTATTAACATTATCATCAACGTCATTATTACTGTTAATATCATTTTTATATTTTACTACTTTATTTTTAATAATAGTAGAAGCAGTTGTTGTTATTATAATTATCATTATTATTGTCATTTTTATCATTAATTATTATTATTATTATTATTATTGTTGTTATTATTATCATTATTATCATTATTATTATTATCATTATTATTATTATTAATTATAATTAATAATTATTATTATTATCATCATTATTATTATTGTTATTACTATTATTATAATTAATTATTATAATTAATTATTATTATTATTATTATTATTATTATTATTATTATTATTATTATTAAAATTAATTATTATTATCATTATTATTGTTATCATCAATTATTATCATTATTGTTATTGTTCAATCAACCCTTCAGTACGATTGAGGAGCCGAGTAGCTCAGCAGATCCAGATCCAGACTCATGGAGGATAACCCTCTGAGCTGTCAGCTGATATCAGAGCTGAACTTTGTGGCCTGCCTGAACTAACACTGTAGACAATAAACCAGGACCTGATCTGAGTTTAAACATGTTTGAGTGAAACTGCAGAGATGTGGAATCAGACTTTGTCTGGTCAGTCGTTTCGTTCTCTGACTCACTTGTTGTTGCTCGGCCCCGTGTTGAGGACGTCAGCCTGCAGTTTGGGGAAGAAGCCCAGCTCGAACCGTCCCTGACCGATCTTCATGTCCAGCAGGTGAGGATGGATGGCCGTGTGGTCGATCTTCAGGAGACGCTGCTCGATGGCCTGAGCTGCAGCACAAACACAGATGATCACGTTAACCCCAGAAAGTCTGACTCTGTTACCATGACGACCTTATTTTCTCCTACAGAATCTTTAATTTATGATAATCTGATGATTGAACTGAGACTCCGATCAACTATGAGAGGCCAAGAGGAGAAGTGAGGGAGCGTCTCTCTCTCTCTCTCTCTCTCACAACTTTAACCGACATTAAAACCCTAAAATGTTTTTCTCTCTGTGAGTGTTGGCGTTAAACTCCTACAAGTAACCCTGTAACCTGCTGAGGACGACCAATGAGAACGCAGAGATCTGAGGACGACCAATGAGAACGCAGAGATCTGAGGACGACCAATGAGAACGCAGAGATCTTTACAGCGGCGAGTCTGTTTCCAAATAACGGAGAAAACAGACGTCTGTCAGCGACGCTCTGTTTGTCCGTCCGTCTGGGTTTCGTCTCCTCGCTCTTCCTCTGAACTTCTTCGGGTCTGACAGGAGCTGCAGCGTTAATCCCAGCTCTGCAGCAAACGCCGAGCGGCGAGCGAAGGCAGAGGAGCGAGACGCCACAGAGGAAGACAGACAGGTGTGCAGGCGAGGAGGGCGCCGCTGCCTTTTGTCTGAGTGATTGTGAACCTGAACGCATCGCCGCCCACGAATGACCTCACCCTCAACAATTAGAGCTTTACACGGCGGCAGTGGACACGAGAGCGCCGAAGTGAGGGTCAGAGGAGGCGTGACAGAATAACAGGAGAGGAACAGCTGATCGAGGGCGACGGAGGAGGAGGAGGAGGAGAGAGGAGGAGGAGGAGAGGAGAGAGGAGGAGAGAAGAGAGAAGAGGAGGAGGAGAGAGAGGAGAGAGGAGGAGAGAGGAGAGAGGAGGAGGAGGAGGAGAGGAGAAAAGAGGAGGAGGAGAGAGGAGAGAGGAGGAGGAGGAGAGACAGGAGGAGGAGAGGAGGAGGAGAGGAGAGAGGAGGAGGAGACTACAGAGTGTTTGTGTATTTTTTATGTAGCAGGTAAATACAGTCTGACCTCTGCTAATGGACGATGGCGATCCTTTAAATGGCGACAGACGGACAGACGGACGGACAGACGGCCCCCCTGTGATCCTCTTACTGAGTGTTTAAAGGTCTACTCAGTGACGTTTCAGATGAAGAGCTTCATTGTTTTTATTTGTCTTTTCTGTGTTTTCAGTGATTCTCTGAATGAACTTCGTCTGAACGTCTCGTTGGTCTCTGAGTCGTCAGGAGGTCCATGACGGTTTTCGCTCTGAGGTATCTGGACCCCGGGGTCCCGCCGTCACGGCGCTCAGACCCCGTTGGCGTTTCTCTTACCGGCTTCCTTGAGGACGGAGCACCTCTGGTAGCTGGAGGATCGGAGGCTGGGAGCGCGGACGTTGTAGAGGCGAGCTTTTTCGATGCGTGCGTCGAAGACTCGGAGCAGCGGCTCCTTCTCCTCCCACTGAGACATGATCTTGTTGTCGATGAAAGTGGCGAACATTTGCGTCTCGATGAAGTGGGAGAGGAACGGCAGGTACGGCTCCGGCTGGTCGGACAGGAAGGAGGCCTGAGGGAAGAACGAGAAGAGAGAGCCACCAACCATCGTTAAACAACGCCAAAATACCCAGAATCCTCGGCTTTTTCACGGTCATTAAACAATAACAGAGATTTAAAAAAACAGAGACGGAACAAAAGTGTGAGGGGGCGGAGTCAAACGTTTCTGTTCTGAGTGAAACTGTGAGAGTTTACTTTTTACTCAAACATTCATTAAAATATTATTAAAACTTTTTTAACATTTTATTTGAAAAAAATATTAATAATTTTAATTTAACATTTTTTACATAAAATATTTTTATAATGAAAATATTAATAAATTATCTGTAAAAACAAATTAAACTCGTTTTTTTTCCTCCTGTTTCTCAAATATATTCAAATAATCTCAACAATTCAGGAGGTCACAGGTCAACGTAAACAGGAAGTTAAAAACCAGAACACCCCCCACACACACACACACACACACACACACACACACACACACACACACACACACACACACACACACACACACACACACACACACACACACACACACACACACACACACACACCTTGTCGAAGTTGTGCATCTGCTCCCGGTTGGTCAGCCAGGCCTCGAGGTTCGGCGCGCTCTGGATGACGAAGGATTCGTAGTCGGCGAACATGGCGGTGAAGCGGCTGGCGAACACCTCCCTCAGCTGCACGTTCAGTTTGGCGTTCCTCAGCTCCTCCTCTTCAGCTGCAGTCCGTCCACCTTGACCCTCAGTGCTCTGACCTTTGACCCCGGCTCTCAGGGCGTCCACCCGAGCCACCGTAACCCCGGTGCGTTTGGTCAGCGCCTGCAGCCTCTCCAGCGTGGCGTTTCCCTGCAGCAGCTCCAGCACAGCCAGCTCCTCGCCCGCCAGGTTTCCGTTACGCCCGTCATCCTCCAGCTGACGGAGAGCAGCCGTTCGGCGCTCCCGGCCCGGCGTGGAGGGGGCGCTGCCGGGGGCGCTGCCGGGTGTGCGTATCCGCGGAGGGACCCCGGTGTTCGCCGAAACGCCGAAGCTGAGCAGGACCTCGCCGAGCTCCTGGACGAACTCAGACTGGTTAGGAAAATGGGGGAAGTCCTCAGGAAGCTCGATGGCGTGGTTATCGATGTCCACGAAACACAGATTCGCCTACGAGAGAAGAAAAGATTAGAACGCCATCAGAGGGGCGGAGTCAGCAGATCCAGATCATGTTTCTATAAGACAGAAACTGAGCGTTTAATATCAGAATGAAGTTGAAATAAAACGATGAAAATCAAACTCGTCTTTAACAAACTCGTCCGTGAACTTTAGGAGAACGGATCCTGAACGTCCACCAGGAAACGCCGTCTGTTACCGGGACGACAACAGGAAACAGAAAGAGAGTGAGGAAGTCAGTGAGGAGAGAAAACGTTTCCTTCCTCCTCAAACCTGCTCTGCTGATCGGTCAGAGTTTCATCCTGAAACAGAAAAGTCCTTTTAGCTCCAATTTTCCCAGAATCCTCGTTTTTTCAGGCCCTGCAGCAGCGGCGGCGGCGGCGAGGATGTGGGTCAATAACAGCCGAGTTTCCCTCACTCTCTCATCCAGGATTAAAACCGGATTTTGAACCGCTTTACAGGATCGGAATCCCAACATCGTAGAAATGACGAATATTTTCAGGAGCGACACGAGTTCATCAAAAACTGACTCTCTTCTGTTTCCGTAGTTTTGAGTTTCATCAGGAAATAAACGGCGTTCACGAGTTTGTCAGAGTTCCTCTTCTGAGTCGTCATTCTGACTTCAACCAACCGAGCGACACGGACCGCAGAAACACGTGTGTGTGTGTGTTTGTGTGTGTGTGTTTGTGTGTGTTTGTGTGTGCGTGTTTGTGTGTGTTTGTGTGTGCGGGGAGAGGGGAGACCCTCAAAGCTCTTTGGATCCATCATTCATTCATTCATTCATTCATTCATTCATTCACTCACACAGTCACACTTTGGTGGTAAACTAACTTAGTAGTCACAGCTGACCTGGGGCAGACTGACGGAAACATGGCTGCCATTCTGCGCCTACGGTCTCTCCGACCACCACCACACAACACTCACAGTCACACACCAGTGGAGGACACACACTGGGAGGGAGGTGGGTTAGTGTCCTGATCAAGGACACAACGGACAGACTTGGATTAGGGGGGAATCGAACCGCCAACCTTCCGGTTATTGGACGACCGCTCTACCTCCTGAGCTGCTGCCGCCCCATCTGAATATGAATCCTCTATGTCTCTGCAAACCCCCCTGCAAACAGAAGAGGGCGCTAAAGCTCCACTTTCTTGGTACTTTGATGAAGAAATCTTCCTCAGATCAGCTGAAGACACTCGATCAGACCTTCGTCTCTCAGCTGGACAACCTGATGGTCAAAAACGGCGGTCGGCCGACGCTCTAAAGGTTTAGTTCGGCTCTGCTCCTCCACCTCCTCGCTGCTCCTTCAGGAGTCCAGGCAGGAGGAGCAGCAGCAAAGACTCCTGATGATCCTTTCTTCATCCCGCCGAGGGGAACGCCGCAGTGAAGCGCCCGTGTCCAGAGAGGTTTCCACTGATCAGCTGATGAACCGTGGGCTCAGATCTACGTCAGCGCCCGTCTGAACGAACGCCACGCTTCATAACGTGGTGACCTCTGAACCCGACCTGAAAACAGACCCTGAAGACTGACGCTGAGGTTTTTTTTGTTCTTGTGCACAAACAGAGACGAGAACGTTGACGTCTCTAACGCTGACCGTCTCGTCGTCTCGTCTGCAGCTCGTTATGATTCGACGTGACGGCGGTCCACAGAGGAGACGGGTTCAAAAAGGCAGAGCTTCATTACATCCAGATTCTGCTTCAGGCCGCTCCTTCATCATCCGCCGCCGTTTCTGGGTCACCTCCACTTCAAAGCCTCGTTCACAAACACGGGCGGGGGGGGGCTCCGTTTGGGGGGCAGCGGCGGCGTTCTGTGGCGGCTGCCATCATTAACATCCACACAGAATTTTCCGGATTAACGAGCGCTGGGAGTCTGGGGATGTGAGCAGAGCCGGAAGCTGACGAGTCGGGATGTGGGGCTTTGTTGGGGTCTTATCTCGCTTTAACACATGAATACAGCGAGCGCACAGAGCGCCACACAACCAGGAACACACGGCGGGCGCCAAATACCAGACAGACGCCGTCAGTGTCGGCACCGAAACACAGAAGAAGAAAAGAGGGGCCAGATCCACTCCAGACTCTCCAGATCCTCCTCAGACTCTCCAGATCCACCTCAGACTCTCCAGATCCTCTTCAGATCCACTCCAGACTCTCCAGATCCTCCTCAGACTCTCCAGATCCACCTCAGACTCTCCAGGACGCCTTCAGGTCAAGTTGCAGACAAACAAAATTCTAAATCCTCTCTGGTTGTTTAGAGAGTTTCTGTTTAAAGTCCAGAGTCCAGAGTCCAGAGTCCAGAGTTCTGATTCGTGTCTCTTCAAAACCTGTTTGATTGACACCAGAACCAAAGATGGACCGGATCTCCTGACACTAACGTGGATCTAAACTCTAAAATCTCGACCCTCAGACATCTGTGGAAGAACACGGACTTCTTACCTCCTGAGGAAGCTCCAGTTTGGAGCGGTCCGTCCCGTCTTTGGACTGAAGACCCATCAGGTAGGGGACAGGAGCGTCCAGGAAGTGGAGAAGAGAGGCGGGCAGGATGGGGACGTAGACGTGCTGCCACTGGAAGGGAAACAAGAGCGTGGTGATGCCTTCAGCCACCGTCATCAACCGCTGGTAGTCTGGAGACGGAGGAGGAGGAGGAGGAGGAGGAGGAGGAGGAGGAGGAGGAGAGAAAAACACACGAGGATGAGGAGAGACGTCCCAAAACAACACTCTGAGAGTTAAAGAGTCTGAGAGTTAAAGAACAAAAGAGTTAAAGAGTCTGAGAGTTAAAGAGTTTGAGAACAAAAGAGTTAAAGACTTAAAAAGTTAAAGAACTAAAAGTGAAAGAGTTAAAGAGTTTAGGAGTTAAAGAGTTTAAGAGTTAAAGAGTTAAAGAACAAAAGAGTTAAAGAGTTTAGGAGTTAAAGAGTTAAAGAGTTTAGGAGTTAAAGAGTAAAAAAGTTAAAGAGTAAAAGAGTTAAAGAGTTAAAGAGTTAAAGAGTAAAAGAGTTAAAGAGTTAAAGAACAAAAGAGTTAAAGAGTTTAGGAGTTAAAGAGTTAATAATAAAAGAGTTAAAAAGTAAAAGAGTTAAAAAGTTAAAGAGTTAAAGAGTTAAAGAGTTAAAGAGTTAAAGAACAAAAGAGTTAAAGAGTTTAGGAGTTAAAGAGTTAAAGAGTTTAGGAGTTAAAGAGTAAAAAAGTTAAAGAGTAAAAGAGTTAAAGAGTTAAAGAGTTAAAGAGTAAAAGAGTTAAAGAACAAAAGAGTTAAAGAGTTAAAGAGTTAAAGAGTTAAGGAGTTAAAGAGTTTAAGAGTAAAAAAGTTAAAGAGTCACAGCGTTCAGGTGGACAGAGGAATCAGGTCTGCAGATCCGTGTTTTTTATTAAATCTGATGATGAACAAACTCGGATTTCTTCAGTTTGGAGGTAAATTGACCCTGTAGGTGGTGAAGGTCAAAGGTCATCATGTTGTCACACTGATCTCAGGGTCTCCTTCACTCATAAATTCCTGATAAATTCCTGATGATCAATGATCTGGTTTTCTCTTCAGGTTTTTAGTTCAAACTCTCGGCTGTTTTAAAGTTTAGATCTCAGGACTGAAGAAACAGAAAACGAGCGGATCTGTGGTCTGAGGACAAAATCTCCCAGCATCCTCTCTGGTTAAACACGTCACCTGTCACAGAGACAGTTTTGACTCCTGTGTTTGAGAGCGGAGACAGAAACCAGCTCTAAAAAAGGAGATTTAAGGTTTCAGGAACTCTTGGAGGAGGAAAAACAGACGATTTTAACGAAGGTTAGAAAAGACTGGAGGTAAAAAACAAACAGAGTCTCATTAACGATTCTTCATCGTCAGCAGAGAGGAGAGCGGGCGAGAGCAGGCGAGAGCGGGCGAGAGCAGGCGAGAGCGGGCGTGTCATGACAGGGAGAAAAAAAACAGGGAAATCAACCGTCCTGCTGTTTTTTTTTAACTCTGAATCTGAGAAGATTTTCTCACAGGAGTCAACTTCAGAGTTTCTGTTCCAACATGTTTTATTAATCAGCTGAAACTGATTCAGTTAGAGAGAGAGAGAGACTTTACTATCACACACACATACACACACATACACACACACACACACACACACACACTCACACACACACACACACACACACACACACACACAGAGGTGTTTACACTAGAAGCTGTAGAAAAAAGGTGTCAGAGTCATTGACTCATATTGAAAATAATAAATAAAGTTTTTATTTTACCAACTCAGACATTTACAGTATAAAGAAAGTTTGAATGACGGACATGACCCTAATAATAATAATAATAATAATAATAATAATAATAATAATAATAATAATAACAATAACAATAATAATAATAATAATTATTATTATTATTATTGTTATTATTATTATAAATATAATAATAATAATAATAATAATAATTATTATTATTATTATTATTATTATAATAAAAATAATAATAATAATAATAATAATAATAATAATAATTATAATAATAAGTATAATAATAATAATAAGTATAATAATAATAATAATGAATCTGTGTTTGTTTTCGCTCAGGTCTGAACACGTCCACGGCTCCCACCCACACTGTGTCCTCTGTGGGGAACACACCTGGGGGGTCGAACGGTTTAGTCTTCACCTGTCCTCCTTCCTGTCACACGTTCATCCTCATCGTCTCACTTTGCTGCGACTCGATCTGAAGAGTCAGTGGTTTTCTGTCACGCTTGATAAATTTATTTTCTCACGGTTAGAAACTTCAAAGTTAACTCAGACAGACCCCGAGGGAAAAACCCCCGGAGGAGGAAAGAGAATCAGGGCGAGCGAGAGAGAAAAGGGCGTTCTCTCCTCTGAACTCGGTTAACTGAGTCGTAAAGATTGAACAGCTGATTCATCTTTAAAAACGTCGCTGAGGAAATCTCTGAAAGGTGAGCGAGCGTTTAGAGATGAAGAGATGTGATCGAGCAAACGCAGCGCTGCAGAAATCCCCGTCAGTCAGCAGAGACCGTGAAGGAAACAGGACACGAGGAGTCAAAGTGAAACAGTGAGAGATAAACACGACGAAGACGAGGAGGAAGAGGAGGAGGAGGAGGAGGAGGTGAAACATGACAGAGTGAAGTGTTGTTCAGATTCAGAGACTTAAAGGAGAACAGAAACAGAAACAGTCGTCAAAGACCGAAGTTTGTGTCGGTAAAAGACTCACGACCTCCTTCATTCATTCATCACTTTTTACACAACGAGAGCAAAAGGTCAGCGTTTCTGTGCCGCTGAGTTAATCCCAGAGATTAGAAACAAAATCTGGGTGAACATGATTCAGACTTTTACAGTTTCAGTGATTAATAAAACCTTTTCTGTATAAAACAATATCCCTGCCGTCTAATCCTCCTCCCCGTGTCCCACTGACTTCCTGAAACCTCTGTGTGCTGCTGAGAAGCCGTCAGCCAATCAGAGTGCAGCATCCACAGTAATCCTCCGTCTGTTTTTACTGACAGTTTCTGCGGAGAAACGGCCGAGCAAAAGAGAGAGAGAGAGAGAGAGAGAAGGGTCTGAAAGCTGGAAACCAAATAAAGAGTCAAGAGGAAGAATAAAGAGTAAAAATAATAATAAATAAAGAGTAAAGAATAATCAATAATACAGAGTAAAGAGTAACAATAATAATAAATAATAATAAAGAGGAACAATAATAATAAATAATAATAAATAAAGAATAAGGAGTAACAATAATAATAAATAATAAAGAGTAACAATAATAATAAATAATAATAAATAAAGAATAAAGAGTAAAAATAATAATAAATAATAATAAATAAAGAATAAGGAGTAACAATAATAATAAATAATAATAAATAAAGAGTAAAGAATAATCAATAATACAGAGTAAAAAGTAAAGAGTAACAATAATAATAAATAATAATAAATAAAGAATTAAGAGTAATAATAATAATAAATAAAGAATAAAGAGTAAAAATAATAATAAATAATAATAAATAAAGAATAAAGAGGAACAATAATAATAAATAATAATAAATAAAGAGTAAAGAGGAACAATAATAATAAATAATAATAAATAAAGAATAAAGAGTAAAAATAATAATAAATAATAATAAATAAAGAATAAAGAGTAAAAATAATAATAAATAATAATAAATAAAGAATAAAGAGGAACAATAATAATAAATAATAATAAATAAAGAGTAAAGAGGAACAATAATAATAAATAATAATAAATAAAGAATAAAGAGTAAAAATAATAATAAATAATAATAAATAAAGAATAAAGAGGAACAATAATAATAAATAATAATAAATAAAGAATAAAGAGTAAAAATAATAATAAATAATAATAAATAAAGAGTAAAGAATAAAGAACAATAATAATCAATAATCCAGAGTAAAGAGATGAAACTCTGAGTAAGCTGTAAAACGTCCTCTGATCTGCTGCTGTCACCATCTAAAGTTTCACTTTATTCTAAAATAAAAACAGAAATTCTCTCAGTTTTCCTCCTCAGTCAGACAAAAATCAGAGTCGGTTTAAATCTACAGACAAAACCTGAATTTAACGGACGAGTTCAGATCACAAACTCCTGTTACAGTCAGAGTCCTGCAGAGGGCGCTCCAGAAAAACGGAAAACAACGTTTGATTTAGAGGAGGAGGAGGAGAAGAGGAGAAGAAGAGGAGAGAAACAGAGAGAGAGAGAGAGAGTGGGACAGAGGAGTAAAAGAGGATCTGAGAATAAAGCAGGAACTCGTCTCGGTCTCTGACCGTCTTTCTGTCCATCAGAGTCTGAATTATTGATCTCTGTCCGACTCTGCCGAAGATTCACACGTTTCTTTATTCACTCCTGATTCTAAATTAAAGGAGACCTCAGAGTGTCTGAATTTATGTTTTCTTCAAGTTTTTAAAGTTTGTAAAACTTTTAAAGTTTGTAAAGTTTTTAAAGTTTGTAAAGTTTGTAAACTTTTAAAGTTTGTAAAGTTTTAAAGTTTGTAAAGTTTTAAAGTTTGTAAAGTTTTAAAGTTTGTAAAGTTTGTAAAGTTTTAAAGTTTTTAAAGTTTGTAAAGTTTTAAAGTTTTTAAAGTTTGTAAAGTTTGTAAAGTTTTAAAGTTTGTAAAACTTTTAAAGTTTGTAAAGTTTGTAAAGTTTGTAAAGTTTTAAAGTTTGTAAAACTTTTAAAGTTTGTAAACTTTTAAAGTTTTAAAGTTTGTAAAGTTTGTAAAGTTTCAAGTTTTCCTCGATGCTGCGGAGTCTTACCCTGAGAGTAGAGCAGGATCTGCATCTCCAGCAGGGTGCAGGTGAACACCTGGACCAGGTTCTCCACCCCCAGCAGGCTGAAGGCCTCGGCGAGGGGGAACTCAGCCAGCGGTAGCTCCCCCGGCCCCGGTCTCTGACACACGATGGACTCGTACACGCCGTGGAACTTGAGCGAGCGCCCGGGAGCGGGCAGCGGCAACTCGTACAGGATGTTGTGGACGTAGCTCTCCAGCGGCAGAGGAGGGGCGGAGCTGTCGGTGACGGCGCGGTGGAGCTGTAACAGGAAGCGGCGGCAGGCGTGCATGAAGGGCATGGGCGTGATCAGACACAGCGCTTTAGAAACATAGAGGGTGTCCCGAGACGAATCGTAGCCGCCGGGCCGACGAGATGAAGAGGAGGTGGGGGAGGTGGGGGAGTCGGCCTCATCTAAACTGCTGGCCAGAGAGTCCATACTGGAGGAGGAGGAGGAGGAGGAGGAAGAGGGGGTGGGGTTGGCGGGGGGGTTTTCTGCGTTATGCATCTGGTAGAGCGTCTGCATGGCGGCGCAGATCTGACGACTCGTCACCTCCTCGAAAAACGTGTGAACGAAACCGTACGTCCTCGAACCGTCCTCCTTCGTGATGATGAAGGAGTGAAAGTGAGGGTCCCGGGGGTCCGCCTGAGTCCGGAACGACAGACCTTTGGGCATGCACAGCTGGGGGGGAGAGAGAGAGGGAGAGAGAGAGAGAGAGAGAGAGGGAGAGAGAGAGAGAGAGTCAGATACGTTTTGTAAATGATGTGAAACTTTGATCAGTTTGATTCATTCAGAGTTTAGACCTGATTTCTGACTCGGTCAATAATAACAACAACAATAATAATAATAATAATAATAATAGTAATAATAATAATAATAGTAATTATAATATAAATAACA
>OY660867.1:36677240-36714740 GCA_962446985.1 Xyrichtys novacula
TCTCTCGTTTTCTCTCATTTTCTCTCGTTTTTTTAGGTTTCATCACCAACCATGTTGACTGCATCCTGGTCAAACGGGTTCCACTCCACATTCTCGGGGTACCGGGCCAGAACTTTGGACTTGAAGGTCCTCTTCAGGGGACTCTGCTCCAAGTTTTCACCTGAAACAAGTTCAAACCAGAAATAACGTTTTTAATTATTAAAATTAACATGATTATAAAGAACATTTATCAATAATCTGTGAAGATTTAAGAAAGAGTTAGGATGAAAAAAACTAATTATTAAAAAAAAAGGACGATAAACTTTAACCTTTTTTTTTAACTCTTTACAGCAGGAAGAAGAAAAACGCTGCAGCGAGTTTTTCAGGTCAGTTCATGTAAAAATGTTCATTAAAGATTTTTATCAGTAATTTTGTACAAAGGTGATTAAAACCTCGGCAGGTGGAAGAGTCGACGTTTCCACGTCTTTGTCGACGAGACGATCTCGAATTTTTGTTTCTGTGTTTTTATTTTTGTCGTTTTTTCTCTGAGTAAAAAAATTCAGTTTCCTTTTCAGACGTTAGTGTGTTTGTGTTATTTTCATGTGTTCATGTGTTATATTCATGTGTTCATGTGTTATATTCATATGTTCATGTGTTCATGTGTTATATTCATGTGTTCATGTGTTATATTCATGTGTTCATGTGTTATATTCATGTGTTCATGTGTTTTATTCATGTGTTCATGTGTTATATTCATGTTTTCATGTGTTCATGTGTTCATGTGTTCATGTGTTCATGCAGACAGCTGTCGTCCCTGCAGTCAGGGTGTTTCTGTATCTAAAGCTGAACTCATGTGGAGAGTCACATGACCAAACAGCTGTCTGGTCTCAGCGGGTCAGAGTCTCTCAGGACTTCGGGTCGGAGCTGCAGAGAAACTTTTCGTCTCTTCAACAGAAAAATCAAAATTTCAATCGATTTTCACTGCGTTTGATTTTCCGTTCCCAACCATCGTGAAATTATCAGATAATTAACTTTATTTAGACCCAGGAGAGCCAATCAGGAGAGCCCAAAGTCGACTGTGATCAATTCTGCCGCTCTGATTTGACGAGCCTCTGCGGTCCGTTAAATCAGAACCTTCAGTCCCAGTCAGTCTGAGCTAAAGGTGAAGACAAACCTGGACTGGTTTCAGATGACAGACTGGTTTCTGTTACTGGGAGAGCTGGTGGATCTCCTGCACACAGAGGTCAGGAGGTCAGCGAGGATGAAGAAGGAGGAGCGAGCCGATCGTTCTGAACGTTAAAATCATTGATTATTGAGGTCTGAGCGCCTCACTGGACCAATCAGAATAAAGGGGCTGAATTTTAACAGGAACCAGAGAAACTTTATTCTTCATCGACCCGTTTGAGAATATTCACGAACTTAAGAAGAGTTACTATTATTATTATGATTATTATTATCATTATTATTGACATTTATATATATATATTATTTTTTTAGTGAGATGGTTTTCTGTCGTCCTGAAGGACGGTCACTCATCAGAACCACGAGAACCTTCATGTCAAAAAACGTTCATGTTCGCTCTTTAATTTTAACTCACAGATGTCTGAATCACTTCATCCAGCAGGGGGCAGTCTCAGCGTCACCTGACTGGAGTTTACAGAACAACTAACGTCCATTTACCCGAAAACATCAGCGAGTTCGAATCTTCGTCCTGAAAAATGATCCAAACTTGATCTTTTTTCCTGAATGAAGGAGTGAATCCTGCGTCTTTTGGGGTGAATTCAGATTTCTCTGTTCACTAAAGAAGCGGCCGAACTTTCTGCCGCCCTGGCGTTCGGGGGCGTGGCCTCAAAATGACATCACTTTATATAAAAATCAGAGTGGGATTCATGACAGCGAACGAAGTTTTAAAACGAAGAGATTTAAATACAGATTAAACTTTTAAACTCCAGAGACAAACTTTCTGTTTATGTTGACTTTGGCGCCCCCTGTGGACAAAACCTCCGTTCTGATTTCTGACTTTGTTCTGTTCATGTGGAGGACGAGTTTCCAGACAGAAACAGACGAATTATTTACGCCGCAGGAGGACTGCTCGTCTTCACATCCTGAGCATGAGCGAGATAAACGACAAAAAAGAAAAATGAGGTGAGGATGAGGATGAGGGGGATGAAGGTGAGGATGAAGAAAAGGGGGATGAAGGTGAGGATGAAGAGAAGGGGGATGAAGGTAGAGATATTCGGAGCAGAGGGAGGGGTTTGGATAAGGAGCTCAGGAGAAGTTGACCCACATACTGAAGGAAGAACGGAGAGAAAGGAGGTTAAGAGGATGAGAGGATGAGGGAGGTAATCCAGGTGGAGGAAGAGCGAGTCACAGGTGTGTCAGGGGGAGGGGTCAGTTTCCTCTGTTACTTCCTGTTCCTCCGACAGACCTGAACACCAAACAGTTTCTGATTTACAGAACCGAGACTTTAAAGACCTTAAAGTGTGTGTGTGTGTGTTTGTGTGGGGGGGGTTATTAAGGAGGGCGGAGTCAGACTCAGACCCGTGTCCTCGCTGAAAACTCACTAACTCTGTAAACCTCTAAAGACGGACGAGGAGCAGCTGAGTGAAGCGAGCGTACATGCAGACGCCGCCGTGAGGTCATGATGAGAGTTATGAGGATGAGTGAGTCGATGGCGTTGTACCGTACCTGTGGCTGCAGCAGCGTCGGGGTCCTTGCCTTGGCGGTCTGCCTCTAACCAGCGGTACAAAGCTACAGATGAGCCGCATGCAGAAACACAAAGAGCAAAAACAAAAGGATGAAAAGACGTCAAAACAACGCAGACAGAAAACAAGCAGATGAATACATGAGGATGAGAGCATGAACGAACAGACCACATCAAGATCAGAGCCGAGCACCACAGACCCGGGTCTGAGACAGAACTTTCCAGAACCATCATCAGGATTAACAGTGTTAGATACGGGGGGGGGGGGGAAGAAAACAGGGGGGTATCTGGATCAGAGTTTGAGTTAAAGTTTAAGTTTAAGTTTAAGTTTAAGTTTGAGTTTAAGTATAAGTATAAGTATAAGTATAAGTTTGAGTTTGAGTTTGAGTATAAGTTTGAGTTTGAGTTAAAGTTTAAGTTTGAGTTTGAGTTAAAGTTTAAGTTTAAGTTTGAGTTAAAGTTTAAGTTTGAGTTTGAGTTAAAGTTTGAGTTTGAGTTAAAGTTTGAGTTTGAGTTAAAGTTTGAGTTTGAGTTTGAGTTTAAGTTTAAGTTTGAGTTTGAGTTAAAGTTTAAGTTTAAGTTTGATCATGTGAGGTAAAAAATGAGTTCATCAGACGGTCGACTCAGCTTCCAGTCGGTAAATCCAGGTCTGCAGCTGCACTAAAGCTGATACTGTTATTTCTTTATTTCCAGAGAAGCTAAAACACTGTGAAAGACGACACAGACACACTAACACACAAACACAAACACACATACACAGACACAGACACACTAACACACAAACACAAACACACAAACACAGACACACTAACACACAAACACAAACACAAACACACAAACACACAAACACACAAACACACAAACACAGACACACTAACACACAAACACAAACACACAAACACAGACACACTAACACACAAACACAAACACTAACACACAAACACCGAAGAAAACAGGGGGGTATCTGGATCAGAGTTTGAGTTAAAGTTTAAGTTTAAGTTTAAGTTTGAGTTTAAGTATAAGTATAAGTATAAGTTTGAGTTTGAGTTTGAGTTTGAGTATAAGTTTGAGTTTGAGTTAAAGTTTAAGTTTAAGTTTAAGTTTGAGTTTGAGTTAAAGTTTAAGTTTAAGTTTGAGTTAAAGTTTAAGTTTGAGTTTGAGTTAAAGTTTGAGTTTGAGTTAAAGTTTGAGTTTGAGTTAAAGTTTGAGTTTGAGTTAAAGTTTGAGTTTGAGTTTGAGTTTAAGTTTAAGTTTGAGTTTGAGTTAAAGTTTAAGTTTAAGTTTGAGTTTGAGTTTAAGTTTAAGTTTGAGTTTGAGTTAAAGTTTGAGTTTGAGTTAAAGTTTGAGTTTGAGTTAAAGTTTGAGTTTGAGTTAAAGTTTGAGTTTGAGTTTGAGTTTAAGTTTGAGTTTGAGTTAAAGTTTAAGTTTAAGTTTGATCATGTGAGGTAAAAAATGAGTTCATCAGACGGTCGACTCAGCTTCCAGTCGGTAAATCCAGGTCTGCAGCTGCACTAAAGCTGATACTGTTATTTCTTTATTTCCAGAGAAGCTAAAACACTGTGAAAGACGACACAGACACACTAACACACAAACACAAACACACATACACAGACACAGACACACTAACACACAAACACAAACACACA
Organism: Xyrichtys novacula; assembly: GCA_962446985.1. Taxonomy (NCBI): domain Eukaryota; kingdom Metazoa; phylum Chordata; class Actinopteri; order Labriformes; family Labridae; genus Xyrichtys; species Xyrichtys novacula. The sequence continues at coordinate 36,681,570 of OY660867.1, forward strand.
AACACAGACACACTAACACACAAACACAAACACAAACACACAAACACACAAACACACAAACACAGACACACTAACACACAAACACAAACACACAAACACAGACACACTAACACACAAACACAAACACTAACACACAAACACCGAAGAAAACAGGTCAGTTCACAGCGACGACGAGACATTTTATTTTGGAGTTTTCTTAATTTACTCTGAAGAGCTGAACCACTTACAGACTGTTTTTACAGTTTTAAAGGTGAACTACAGACACTTACAGACTGTTTTTACAGTCTTAAAGGTGAACTACAGACACTTACAGACTGTTTTCACAGTCTTAAAGGTGAACTACAGACACTTACAGACTGTTTTCACAGTCTTAAAGGTGAACTACAGACACTTACAGACTGTTTTCACAGTCTTAAAGGTGAACTACAGACACAGACTGTTTTTAGAGTTTTAAAGGTGAACTACAGACACTTACAGACTGTTTTTAGAGTCTTCAAGGTGAACTACAGACACTTACAGACTGTTTTTACAGTCTTAAAGGTGAACTACAGACACTTACAGACTGTTTTTACAGTCTTAAAGGTGAACTACAGACACTTACAGACTGTTTTTACAGTCTTCAAGGTGAACTACAGACACTTACAGACTGTTTTCACAGTCTTAAAGGTGAACTACAGACACTTACAGACTGTTTTCACAGTCTTAAAGGTGAACTACAGACACAGACTGTTTTTAGAGTTTTAAAGGTGAACTACAGACACTTACAGACTGTTTTCACAGTCTTAAAGGTGAACTACAGACACTTACAGACTGTTTTTAGAGTTTTAAAGATGAACTACAGACACTTACAGACTGTTTTTACAGTTTTAAAGGTGAACTACAGACACTTACAGACTGTTTTTACAGTCTTAAAGGTGAACTACAGACACTTACAGACTGTTTTTACAGTTTTAAAGGTGAACTACAGACACTTACAGACTGTTTTTACAGTCTTAAAGGTGAACTACAGACACTTACAGACTGTTTTCACAGTCTTAAAGGTGAACTACAGACACTTACAGACTGTTTTCACAGTCTTAAAGGTGAACTACAGACACTTACAGACTGTTTTTAGAGTTTTAAAGGTGAACTACAGACACTTACAGACTGTTTTCACAGTCTTAAAGGTGAACTACAGACACTTACAGACTGTTTTTACAGTCTTAAAGGTGAACTACAGACACTTACAGACTGTTTTCACAGTCTTAAAGGTGAACTACAGACACTTACAGACTGTTTTTAGAGTTTTAAAGGTGAACTACAGACACTTACAGACTGTTTTTAGAGTTTTAAAGGTGAACTACAGACACTTACAGACTGTTTTTAGAGTCTTCAAGGTGAACTACAGACACTTACAGACTGTTTTTACAGTCTTAAAGGTGAACTACAGACACTTACAGACTGTTTTTACAGTCTTAAAGGTGAACTACAGACACTTACAGACTGTTTTTAGAGTTTTAAAGGTGAACTACAGACACTTACAGACTGTTTTTAGAGTTTTAAAGGTGAACTACAGACACTTACAGACTGTTTTTAGAGGTTTTAAGGTGAACTACAGACACTTACAGACTGTTTTTACAGTCTTAAAGGTGAACTACAGACACTTACAGACTGTTTTTACAGTCTTAAAGGTGAACTACAGACACTTACAGACTGTTTTTAGAGTTCTAAAGGTGAACTACAGACACTTACAGACTGTTTTTACAGTTTTAAAGGTGAACTACAGACACTTACAGACTGTTTTTAGAGTTTTAAAGGTGAACTACAGACACTTACAGACTGTTTTTAGAGTTTTAAAGGTGAACTACAGACACTTACAGACTGTTTTCACAGTCTTAAAGGTGAACTACAGACACTTACAGACTGTTTTTACAGTCTTAAAGGTGAACTACAGACACTTACAGACTGTTTTCACAGTCTTAAAGGTGAACTACAGACACTTACAGACTGTTTTTAGAGTTTTAAAGGTGAACTACAGACACTTACAGACTGTTTTTAGAGTTTTAAAGGTGAACTACAGACACTTACAGACTGTTTTTAGAGTCTTCAAGGTGAACTACAGACACTTACAGACTGTTTTTACAGTCTTAAAGGTGAACTACAGACACTTACAGACTGTTTTTACAGTCTTAAAGGTGAACTACAGACACTTACAGACTGTTTTTAGAGTTTTAAAGGTGAACTACAGACACTTACAGACTGTTTTTAGAGTTTTAAAGGTGAACTACAGACACTTACAGACTGTTTTTAGAGGTTTTAAGGTGAACTACAGACACTTACAGACTGTTTTTACAGTCTTAAAGGTGAACTACAGACACTTACAGACTGTTTTTACAGTCTTAAAGGTGAACTACAGACACTTACAGACTGTTTTTAGAGTTCTAAAGGTGAAATACAGACACTTACAGACTGTTTTTACAGTTTTAAAGGTGAACTACAGACACTTACAGACTGTTTTTAGAGTTTTAAAGGTGAACTACAGACACTTACAGACTGTTTTTAGAGTTTTAAAGGTGAACTACAGACACTTACAGACTGTTTTTAGAGTTTTAAAGGTGAACTACAGACACTTACAGACTGTTTTTACAGTCTTAAAGGTGAACTACAGACACTTACAGACTGTTTTTACAGTCTTAAAGGTGAACTACAGACACTTACAGACTGTTTTTAGAGTTTTAAAGGTGAACTACAGACACTTACAGACTGTTTTTACAGTTTTAAAGGTGAACTACAGACACTTACAGACTGTTTTTAGAGAGTGTAAAACAGTCAGTCAGCAGACCCGCAGGTGTTCGCTCTTATTTCTGTGTTTCCAGAGAGAAAGTCAAAATCCCCTTTTTTTGTGTTTCTGTCGGCATTATTGTTATCGGTTTCTCTGATCTCTGAAACACCGACTGTTCGACTGTTTGACTGTTTCAGTGTTCGACTGTTTCAGTGTTCGACTGTTTCAGTGTTTGACTGTTTCAGTCATATCTGCAGAGTTGATTCATTTCAGGAGTGATCAGATTTCACTGACAGACACAGTGAAGCAGGTCTGACTGTAATGATCCTAAAGTCTGTAAATCACTGACTGACGCTCTCACACTGAGTCGATGTTGTTTATGTTTAAATCCAGCTCTCTGATTGGCTCACTGACTGACGCTCTCACACTGATTGGATGCTGTTGATGTTTAAATCCAGCTCTCTGATTGGCTCATATTTAGCGCTGCCTCGATGCCTCTGACATTTAAATGTCACTGACTGGTTTTTCCTTCGACGGTAAATATTCGACAGTTTTTCAAACGTAAGTCAGACGGACGACTTCGTGGCTCTTATTTTGAAAGGGTTTTCCTTCATCAGTCTGAGAGAGGAGTAAATCAATCTGTTCTCCCTCGCTCCTCGTGATGGAGGGGGTGTCTGGTTGTCATGGGAAACCACAGGACTGACAAAGCAGCTCAAGACTAAACGAGAGCGTGTTCAGGGTCCAATCGAGCCGCCGAGGACGACCAACGCCGCCACGGCGAGAGATTGAAATGCAAAACAGGAAAAGAGCTGAGCGAGGAGAAAGCAGACAGGAGGTTTAGAGGGAGGGTTGTAAAGAAACGCTCCGTCAGAAGACGAGCTTAACGACACTTTAATTCTGTGACGCTCTTTAAACTGAGTTTAACTAAAGAGCAGAGTCGGTCCTGAGAACGTGAACTTCCCAGTTTGGATCAATAAAGTCTATCTATCTATCTATCCATCTATATATCTATCTATCCATCCATCCATCCATCCGTCTGTCTCTCTGTCTGCAGAAAACTGTCCCCTAAAGACCGTCCTGTTTCTCATGAGCCGACATAAACATTCATTCCTTCCAACAGTTGAAGGTTCAGGACGTTCAGATGTTTTTAAATCTCTGCAGCTTCTTATTTTCAGACAAAAGGAGGAAAATTTCTGTAAAAACCAAAACAAAAAAAACTGATCAGGTGATTTTTCAGGTTCGTCTGAATTTACAGAAACTTCACGACCGGGTTAGAGACGGAACGACGGAGTGTAAGGTCAGAGTTTATACAAATAAACTTAGTATTGTTATTATTATAGTGTGTGTGTGTGTGTGTCTGTCTGTGTGTGTGTGTGTGTGTGTGTGTGTGTGTGTGTAGCTGACAGGCTTTGTTTCCTCCTCCAGATTCACATCACCGAGTTTTTGTCTCCAGACGACCAGGAGAGACAATTTCTCACCTGCAGCATCAACATGCAGACAGTGTGTGTGTGTGTGTGTGTGTGTGTGTGTGTGCGCATGTGTGTGTCTGTGTGTGTGTGTGTGTGTCTGTGTGTGTGTGTGTGTGTGTGTGTGTCTGTTATCATGCGCGGTCCCTGGGGGGTTGGTACGTCTCGTGCACCAGTCTGTGAATTTGCTGAATCTCAACAGGCAGTCGTGGTCATCTGTGAGTGCAGTGATGCATGCTGGGTACAAAGAGCCTGCAGACGATCATGTGGAGACACGAAGAAAAATGACGATGACGAAGACGACGAAGACGAAGAAGACGAAGACGACGAAGAGGAGGACGAAGACGAAGTGGAAACTGATTCTTTTATTCTTTAGTTTGTTTTTCTTTCTGATTTTCACTCGACTAAATATCCTCATTTTTTAAGCAGCTGTCTGAGTGACTGAAGACTGTTTTACAGAAAAATCCTGATACACACACACACACACAGACACACAGACACACACACACACACACACACACTCACACTCACACACACACACAGACACACACACACACTCTCACACACTCTCTCACACACTCTCACACACACACAGACACACACACACACACACACACATACACACACACACACAGACACACACACACACTCTCACACACTCTCTCACACACTCTCACATACACACAGACACACACACACACACACTCTCACACACAGACACAGACACACTCTCACACACACACACACACACACACACACAGACACAGACACACACACACTCTCACACACACACTCTCACACACACACACTCACACACACAGACACACACACACTCTCACACACACACACTCTCACACACAGACACACACTGAACCACCTCTCTCCACTCTCACCTGCTCTTTATATCTTTATTTTTAAACCTCATTTGCTCGACTCGATCATCCATCCGTCATATTATCATATTTATCGTCTGTTTATAACCTTCATATTTATAACCTTCATATTTATAACCTTCATGTTTATAACCTTCATATTTATAACCTTCATGTTTATAACCTTCATATTTATAACCTTCATGTTTATAACCTTCATATTTATAACCTTCATGTTTATAACCTTCATATTCATAACCTTCATGTTTATAACCTTCATGTTTATAACCTTCATATTTATAACCTTCATGTTTATAACCTTCATATTTATAACCTTCATGTTTATAACCTTCATATTTATAACCTTCATATTTATAACCTTCATATTTATAACCTTCATGTTTATAACCTTCATATTTATAACCTTCATATTTATAACCTTCATGTTTATAACCTTCATATTTATAACCTTCATGTTTATAACCTTCATATTTATAACCTTCATATTTATAACCTTCATGTTTATAACCTTCATATTTATAACCTTCATGTTTATAACCTTCATATTTATAACCTTCATGTTTAATCCGTTCATATCCTGTAAAAACTTTCATCACCGACAGACTCGTGTTTATTTATTCACCTTTGAACCCTGAAAATATCTTTATACCTGTTAAGAACTCCTGGATGGATGAACTCGATTTCTGCTGTAATAATAAAGACACCCAACTGAGCACGCTCAGGAGTTTGACGTTGTTGCCATGGTAACAAAAAAGTATCCAAGTTTTACCAGAATCAGCGTATTGATCAAATCCTATCAGTCAACTGTCTACAGATCAATAAGAGGAGAAGTTAGAGGAACAGAAAGATTTATATCAGTCTTTTGATTTTTTCTTCAGCAGCCGAAGTTTCACCTCCGAAGATCGGCTTTTCCGAAAACGCTGAAACATTCCTGAACACAGAGATCCACGGACAACTCCAACAACTCCAACAACTCCAACAACACCAACAACACCTGCTGCAACCGGGCAGCCGGCCTGAAGCCCCGCCCCCTTCACACACACACACACACACGCACACACACACACACACACACACACACACAGCTGAAAGGAGCTGGCACGTCCTGCTCCGAGCTCGGCTGCCAACGCCTGGCACTGACTGAGCAGGAGTAACCCCCATCTGTCGCCTTGGCAACAGGACAAGATGGGGGGGGGGGGGGGGTGTTGAGGCGCTGGCAGCAGCTAACAGCTAACAGCTAACAGCTACAGCAGCTAACGACCCTCCTAATCTCTTAATCATAACAAATTATCTTTACATGACAGATTAGAGCAGAATGTGTGTGTGTGTGTGTGTGTCTGTGTGTGTGTGCGTGTGTGTGTGTGTGTCTGTGTGTGTGTGCGTGTGTGTGTGTGTGTCTGTGTGTGTGTGCGTGTGTGCGTGTGTGTGTGTGTGTCTGTGTGTGTGTGTCTGCGTGTCTGTGTGTCTGTGTGTCTGTGTGTGTGTGTCTGTGTCTGTGTGTGTGTGTGTGTGTGTGTGTCTGTGTGTGTGTGTGTCTGTATGTGTGTGTGTGTGTGTGTGTGTGTGTGTGTGTGTGTGTGTGTCTCTCAGCAGCTGAGATCATGAGGATGACGTGTCTGATGAGAGCGAGTTTGATAAACGGCGAGTTTACTGTCAGAGTTCGTCATTCAGGCTCTCAGCTGGTTCATGGTGAGGTCATCCAGAGGTCATCCAGAGGTCACACAGAGGTCACACAGACACTAAAAGGTTTTAAAGTTTTTTCTAGAATTTTCTGCTGAAATTAAAAAAGTTTATTTTGATTTTTTTTATGATTTAATTTTTTTTATTTCTGTGAGGAGGATCAGCTGACGGCCTCTGATTGGTTGTAGAGTATAACAGCTCAGTTACCATAGCGACATATAAACGTCCTGGTCCAGCGTGTTGACTCTCTTCTTTGTCAGATTTATGTTGGGACACTAAAACAGCTGTTCTCTAATAAATCGTTAAAAACGCAGTAATGAGACGAAAACACCGAGCTGAACGTCGAGAAACAGATCGGAGTTCAAGAGTTTGAGAGGAGATTAAAAAAACAGGAAATTCATCTGAGACTTAATCTGGAGTTTACAGAGTCGGACATGAGGAGGACGTAAAACACGATCTTTGTCAGTTAAAGCCGAACTCTGAGCCGTCTGAGCGAGGGAAGACGACGAAGAGCGAGAGAAACAGACGTCAAACCAAGACGAGGAGAACGAAGACGCCGATTATCAGAGACAGAGAGACACGAACAAAGAGACGCCAGGCAGGGAGGTGTGAGAGACGAGGAGGAGGAGGAGAGAGGAGAGAGAGGAGGAGAGAGAGGAGGAGAGAGAGGAGGAGAGAGAGGAGGAGAGAGGAGAGAGAGAGGAGAGAGAGGAGGAGAGAGAGGAGGAGAGAGGAGGAGAGAGGAGGAAGAGGAGGAGAGAGAGGAGGAGAGAGAGGAGGAGAGAGAGGAGGAGAGAGGAGAGAGAGGAGGAGAGAGGAGGTCAGAGCAGCTGTGGATGTTTCTTCCTGTTCTGTTAAAGTCGACAAAGTGAATCTAAAAACAAAAAAAAGACGATCTGAGTTTTTCTAATCTGAGCGCTCAGGTCCAAAACAAAACCATGAGATATTTATATATTTATATACATATATGCAGTACATACACATATAAATACAGTACATTTAACTGCAGACATGTCAGAGTATTTAAGTCCAAATCAGCTGAAGGAAAAACAAGTTTATAAACGTGATTTTTTAAAAAGACCGAAACTAAAAAACTAAAATCAAACTTTCAATTTTAAATATTTGGTTTTAAATCCTCTGAAGTCGATAAAAGCCTGAAGTCTGAGACACAAATACACACAAATACACACAAATACACATAAATACACCAGACGCTGGGATTCTCCCTGACTCGTGATCCTCTGATTTCTCTGATTTTCTCTGATTTCTCTGATTTTCTCTGATTTCTCTGATTTTCTCTGATTTCTCTGATTTCTCTGATTTTCTCCGATTTTCTCTGATTTTCTCTGATTTTCTCCGAGCTGAACTCTAAACCTTAAAAATAAAAACCCTCTCACTTCCTCGGGTTCAAAAACTCCAGTTCAGGTTTTTGGGATTTTCACACCTGTTGTCTTTTCACTTCTCTACAAACATGTAGAGGATTGGATTATAGCGCCCCCTGCTGTTCCAGAAAACAGCGACATGATGAGTATGAATTTTGTTCACCACCAACACAAATGATTTCAGTGAGGGAGGCTGATGAGGACGGCGAGGACGGCGAGGACGGCGAGGACGGTTGAGGACGGTGCTCAGGAGAGACATCCCAAAGTTTGGATTTAAAGAGAGTGACAGACGGAGATTGTTTGTCCAAATGGCCGTGAGCGTGAGCGGGACACAGAGGACAGTTGCATAAGCTCTTGGGCTGAGCGGCCTTCGAGCAGAACGGCTGATTTAATGCGAACAGAGGGATGATGGGAAAAAAGACGACACCGCGAGCAGAAGATGTCCTTTCAAATCTGGAGTTAAAGATGAAGCTGACAGAAAGTTCTGGAGAGATTCGAGCGAAAAGTTTGAAGCCCTTCAGCCACACGGAGGCTTTTTATTGGACGTAGATTAATGTCGGAGAAGTTTGTTACCATGACGACAGAGCGAACTTCAGATCTCAGCAGATCTGATCTTCTCTGTCGTCCAGTTTAAAACATCTCCAAGTAAAGACGTCCTCAGTCCGATCTTTACAGTCAGACTGGAGCCAATCCTGATCGTATTGATCGGTGATTGATAGAGCTGCACTGACTCAGCGGTGCGTTCAGTGAAGATGATCTGCTGCCTCACAGCTGGACTCAGTCAGCTGAGGACAGATTCACAGAAAAGAGACGGTTTCAGTTTGACTCTCAAGTTTCAGATTCATGATTATCTCTGAAACTCTTCTGTTTCCTGAAGTTCAGACAGGAAGTCATTTAAATACGTTTCATTTGTTTGTTTTTGAACCAACATCTTCAGGCAGATTTAGGAGAAACACGGTTGGATGTTTCATCTTTTGATCCAAGTGAAGAATCGAACTTTTAATCACCTGAGAAATAGTTTCAGTTTCTCTCTCGAGTCGACGCAGAGACTGAAGAGTTCATGTTTTTATTACGACTGAGACGCTGCAGGTCCTTAAGACCTGAGGACCTGAAGACCTGAGGACCTGAAGACTTGAGGACCTGAGGTCCTGAAGACCTGAGGACCTGAAGACCTGAGGACCTGAGGACCTGAAGACCTGAGGACCTGAGGACCTGAGGACCTGAAGACCTGAGGACCTGAAGACTTGAGGACCTGAGGACCTGAAGACCTGAGGACCTGAGGACCTGAAGACCTGAGGACCTGAAGACCTGAGGACCTGAAGACCTGAGGACCTGAGGACCTGAAGACCTGAGGACCTGAAGACCTGAGGACCTGAAGACCTGAAGACCTGAGGACCTGAGGACATAAAGACCTGAAAATTTGTTTTTAAGAACTTAATTTAAACATTTTTTTTTATAATTTTTGATTTTTTTTTGATGATTAAATGATGAAAAAAAAAAAAAACGTTAAAAGACGGTGTTGGTGATTTGTTTTTCCTTTCAGAGTTAATTTAATCAGTTTATATTTCCATGTGAATATTTATATTTGCATTTTTATTTAAATTTATATTTGTATTTATATCTATATGAATTTTTATTTATAATTTTATTGATAGTATAATTATAATAATATCAATATTTATAACTATAATAATATTTATAACTATATTCATATTCATATTTAACAAACGTCAAATTCCCCCCAAACTACAAAACTCCAAAAACACAAAAAGTTGATTTTGGCCTCATTTATGATAAAAAATTAAAATTGTTTAATTGGTCATTTTGCCCGTCTACCTCGACATTTGAACCTTCATTTTCCCATGAGCCTTTGCTTTTGTCAGGTGTTTCTGACGTCCTCTCTCTGCGACTGCTCACTCTCTCTAATCCACGCCAACAAGCCCGACGGCGGCCAGATTACATAATCTGAGGTTGTTTTCTGTGTGTGTGTGTGTGTGTGTGTGTGTGTGTGTGTGTGTGTGTGTGTGTGTGTGTGATTTAATACCAGTGGCTGTGACATCATCAGGCTGAGACAATTCCCCGCCGTTCTGAGCGCCACTGATGCTAACAGTGCTAACAGTGCTAATGATGGTAACAGTGCTAATGATGCTAACAGTGCTAATAATGCTAATGATGCTAATGATGCTAACAGCTGTGTTTAATCATTAAATCCTCTCAGATGTTTTGTGTTTGTCTGACTAAGTCTCCGCCTCCTCTCTCTCTCTCTCTTCTTTTCTCTGCAGGACAGTCTGCCCCCCCCCCCCCCCTTTTCTGCAGCAGAGGGGGCGGGGTCAGGAGGTCACAGAAAGGTCGCTTCATTACAAACGTCACTGCTTTAATTTCCACCGGACTGAGAATCAGAACAAATCAGCAGAAACTCAAACCTGATTTTTCTGCTTCAAAACAAACAAAGTTCGCAGAGATTACGGCTCAGACGCTCTGATCGCTTTGTTGACTCGTCTCTTATCACACAGGTCAGAGGTCGCTGATGAGTTGGAGCTCAATCACGGAGGAACCAAAGTCCAACAAGGCGAAGAGCTGACGGCGGATCTCTGATTTTACTCAAACGATTTGACACCCAGGAGGTTTCTGATCATCGATTAACCCCCCCCTAAAAAATCAATAATACAACACAAATAGATCTGAGCTCTGTGATCGTCTGCCTGGGTCTGAATTATAATCCAGAGTGTCTCACAGTCGGTCAGGTCTAATCTGACATGGAGGGGCGTTTAGTTACCGCTGAGTAACCGAGTTATGTAAGCGGATTTACACACTGACGTAACACACACACACACACACACACACACACACACACACACACACACACACACACACACACACACACACACACACACACACACACACACACACACACACACACACACACACACTGTTGTGTAAGTGGAGAGCACAGATACAAACATAGACGTCGGCGTGTTATCTAGACTTTCATGGACCCAGAACCTGAGACCCTGAACCCTCTGAGCAGAACCCTGACACCCCCCCCCCTTTTGTCTCACATAGAGAGAGCATATGGAGCCAGGGGTCAGAGGTCACCTGGAGGGGGGCGGGGTGAAACGGCGCCTCCCGCCTCCAAAGATCAACTTCTGATTTCGCTGCTGGAGACACTGAACCGCTCTTTAAGTCAGCAGGATTTCCCAGCATCCTCGGAGGTCATCAGGTCCCATCAGACCATCCATCATGGCTGTCCCCCCCCGTCCCCTCAAAACCCCCAAACCCTCGAAACCCCCAAAGACCCCGGGACCCTTGGACATTGTCTGACAGACATGACAGCGGTTTTCTCTCAGCAGGTCCACGTCTCTGTCACGGCCTTCAACTCGAACCTTCGACCAGCGCTCGCACGTCTGATGTTAGCGGTGTCAGCGTTCACCTGAGCAGCTCGCCATCAGCTGACTCAGCTGCTTTGAACAAAGTCACCTCAGATACTTTGGCGTCCTGACGGTCTGCTCAGTCCTCCATCTTTGCAGAATCACGGCGTTAAGTTCCTTAGGTCAAGAGCGCCATGCGATGGTCAGGTGACGGCGAGCGCGCCCTCAGCTGGATCATAAACCGAGCGACTGATGGACTGGTTTTAGAAGAGCGAGCGGCTCGTCCCCGTTAGAGGAAGGTTCGAGTTTCAGGTCTGAGTCCTGAAGGAGGACGGTCTGCAGAGGACGGCGTGTGACGGCGTGTGACGGCGTGTGACGGCGAACCTTCGGTGGATCAGTGACTTTATCTGACTGATTGTGTTTTTGATACACGGAAAGATGGAGGATCACGGAGGAGGATCACGGAGGAGGAGGACCCCGGAGGAGGATCAAGGAGGAGGTTCACGGAGGAGGAGGACCCCGGAGGAGGATCAAGGAGGAGGATCAAGGAGGAGGATCAAGGAGGAGGATCAAGGAGGAGGTTCACGGAGGAGGATCAAGGAGGAGGATCATGGAGGAGGATCACGGAGGAGGAGGTTCACGGAGGAGGATCATGGAGGAGGAGGTTCACGGAGGAGGATCAAGGAGGAGGTTCACGGAGGAGGAGGATCATGGAGGAGGATCAAGGAGGAGGATCACGGAGGAGGATCACGGAGGAGGATCAAGGAGGAGGATCACGGAGGAGGATCATGGAGGAGGATCAAGGAGGAGGATCACGGAGGAGGATCACGGAGGAGGATCAAGGAGGAGGATCAAGGAGGTTCACGGAGGAGGATCACGGAGGAGGATCAAGGAGGAGGATCACGGAGGAGGATCACGGAGGAGGAGGATCACGGAGACTCGATCAGATCCAAAGATCCAGATCTTCAGTTTTTAGGATTTTTGAATTTTCTCTTTTTTTTCGTTTTATTTTGTTTTTCTTTCAGATTTTTTTAGACACGTTTTTTTTTCCTCCACGCCGTCTTTTTCTCTCCTCGCTCTTTCGTGTCTCATCAGCCCCCCCCCCCGCAGTGATCTGGTCCGCCCCCCCCTCCATGTTAAGCCTGTTAGAGTAATCCGTTCAGACAGATCCTCAGGGCTTCACTGACTGAATCACTGTAATGCGACACACGACCAGACCGGGTCACACACACACATGACCACGACTCCAGGCTCCGCCTCCTGCAGGATTTGACCAGCGGCGTTTTCCTGTACGCCTCCATAAACCTCAGAGTGGAGGTCCATTTGGACCATCAGGACCCCAGGAACAGGACTAAGGAGACAATAACAAACCCGTGTGTGTGTGTCCTTTTTCAGGATCATCTGACTTTTATATTTATATTTATAAATTATATTTATGTAACCTGTACATAGATCTATTAACATAGATTGGTGCACTATAATCTGTTTTTTACCCAGAATCCCATTTGTTAGCCTCCGTGTGTCTGTGTGGACGGATGGTCGAGGGCGGAGCAGGACGCTCCACCTGCAGATTTAACTCTGAGGCGCTAAAAACTCGTGAGATAAAAACTCCGACAACAGCGTCTGATTGGCCGTGAGAGAGGAGCGAGTGACACTCAGGTGTGAGGACTGAAGGTGTGAAGGAAAGGAGACAGAGAAGGACACCAAACCGGGTTAGACTGTGGGGTCAAAGTTTAAGAGACTAAACTGAATGTTTATATTTTCAGTTTAAAGACAGAAATTAAAGTTTTTTCGTGTTTCTTTGAATCGATGGATGTTGAAAAAAATCTTCTGATCGTGACGTTTGTGTTCGATTACAAAGTCAGTTTTTCTTTAAACTTTATTTTCTAGCTGCCACTTTTTTTCTAAGTCCTCTTTTTTTTCGGACAATACTCCGAAAACATCGTGATGACATCGTACCGTGAGATTTTGTTGCTTCCCTTTCATTCGGCCTTTCTGATGTAACTGATATATTATCTCCAATGATCACCGCATCCTGAACGGCTCCGGTCCAGAACGGCGGCGGTAATCGCAAGAACTCACAAGAACCCGCAGATTCACGTTCAATCTCCCGATAACGAGTTGTCTCTCTAAAGACAGACACATAGACATATAAGCAGTAGATTGTGTCCTTCCAGAGGAGGAAATCTACTTCTAGACTTCTAGAATCAGCATCTCCTCATCCATGGTGTCATCGGGGTGAAATGACGTCTAAAAACCTTTCACTTGTTCGTCTCCGCCCGTTTGCATGGTGTGAAATACGATCCTCCTGAAACACGGAGTGTTTTATTTTGAAAAGAAGCCGGATGTTTTATTTTGTGTCTGTGCCCGACTTCCTTTCCAGAAGTCGGTGTAAATTGACACGTTAACTTGAATGGTTACGATCAGCTACGATCGGAGGATACGACCTTTTAGGAGACGATCAGGATGAAGGTGGAGGTCGGGGGTTAACGTCCTCCAACAGCGACACAAGGCCGGACAAACATCCGCCTCACATACTGAGAAACTCGGACCTCCGTCTACAACTGCAGCCCCTCCTTAAATTCAGCCCCACAATGACTCCGCCCTCACCGCCTCTGAGGTCAGAGAACAGGAACTATTTCAGGCTCGGTGTGACGGCCGGCGAGTATTTATACCGCTGAGGTTCAATGGCGTGGTATGTGGAGGGTGTCTGGACTGAAGAGGAGGCTATTTAAGAGACGCTGAACCAGATTATTGGAGCGCAGGATCGAGAAGAGAGCAGGATACTGTACAAAGGGGGGCGGGACTACAGAGAGAGAGAGAGAGGACCGGAGACCACGAAGGAGCCTGGAGCAGGACTACAGGAAGTCTGGACCTTTGACTAAAACAATGGACCGCGGGAAATAAGGGGGGGGGGGGGGATTCACTTTCTTACACGTTTATTCTGCGATAGTCCTCTTTACCTCTCGGGGTCTGGCCTGTATAGTGGGGCGCCGGGGGCGGGGCTTGGTTGTGACGTAGAAAATGCTGCTGTGTCTGATCCTCAGAAATGAAGTTTCACTCTTTGTTTTCTCATCTGTCCTCAAAGATCGGAAACTTGATCGCCGAACACGAAGAAAACAAAGAAACCTGTGGGGGGTCTTTACGCTTTAACCAACAAACAAACTCCGTCTGAGGAGGACGAGTCCCAGAAAGACCACATCTCAACTTTATTATCCTAAACAAGAAACACAAATTAATCAATGAAGTTTATTGATCGCCCAGCTCTACATCAGTGTTTTCAGATTCTGATAATCTGGAGAGATTTTCTGGATTATGTTGTTTCTGAAGTGTGTCCCAGTTCAGAACCATCAGGATCCTCTTCTGTTGGGATTAAATTCGCAGAAGAAGAAATGTGGATTAAAAACTCGGTCAGGGTTCGAAAGTCGGATCTGAGTTTGGATCGAATTCTTCAAACAGGAAACGACCGAAAACAACTTCAATAAAACTCAAAAGGCAGATTCTGCCCCGTCTGCAGAGATCTGTTTACAGAGATTATCCTGACACACACACACACACACACACACACACACACACACACACACACACACACACACACACACACACACACACACACACACACACACACACACACACACACACACATGCTCAGCAGGTTAAGGTGTGAGCAGAGGCAGATGGACTCAGGACAGTCGAAGATTATCGGAGTCACCTCAGAGAGTCTCTGCAGCCTGGAAATACACAACAAGCTCACACACACACACACACACACACACATGGGTGCAAAAACATAAACACATGCAATCCTCCCAACCAGAACAAACGATCGTCATCTAATCGAACCGAAACGTCGCCATGAAAAGTCGGATTATTTTGCGTCTTTAACGTTTGATTTCAGGTGAACGAACTCGATCTCACACTCAGACTTCGTGTTCCTGAACTTTGTCCCAGAGACTGACTTTACACCGACAGACGCCGTGATGCAACACCTCAGAAAGAACGATAAATAACCTCCACAGATCAAACTGAACAGAAACAAAGAGAAAAGGTTCCTGCAGGAACCACGACAACAGGTTCACCAGGAGGAGGAAGAAGGTCCAGGTACCAATCCAAGACCAGGAGCAATCCCAGAGACCGGTCTACAGACAAACCTGCAGAACTCGGGATTTTCAGCCGTGAACTAAGCCCAGAATTCAGGACCTGGACCAGGAACTCTGAGTACCAGTACTGAGTCAAAGAGGGCCCAGAGCAGATGTGAGAGACAGTGAACATGTTTACAACCCCTCATGAAGCCGGGATGAGACCTGAGATTATTCTGGATGTTGGTTCGTTGTCATAATTCCTCATGATTTTTACCTGATCGAGCTGTAAAATGTAAAAACTGAGCGTCTCACTTCCACTTTAGTACAAAAGAAGAAGAAAGGAGAAGTATCAGGAACCGGTCCAAACAGTTTCTGAACCAAAGACAGCGGTCCAGAACTTCTGTGAGGAACTTTTGAAACAAAAAGGAAAAATCGACCACAAGGGACGCCGAAAGAGCGAGACGTTGGGCAGAAGGATGAGCAACTATTTCATTCCTCCTTATTTCCAAGTTTGGTCAAACTTCATGATTAATAAATCTGGATTATAGTTAAAAACACAGAAAACTGAGGAGGACGACAGGAAACAAAGTCACTTTAGAGTAAAAGAGGAGAAAAGGAACGAAAATAGAGCTGATGTGTTAAACTCAAATCTTCATCTTAGTGCTGAGAGCGACAGTTTCAGCTGAAAAACACCAAAATTATTGATCAATTATTCAGATTTTCTGCATCAAAGCTGCAGCTCTGCATGTGACAGAAAACTCTGTGAATATTTCTGCTGAATAGTTTCACTTTTACAGGTTTTGTGAGCAGAACAGCAGAGGACAGGAAGCTTCGATCTGATAACAAAATCAGAAAAGATCTCATCAAACTCTCGATTCAGTGAAAAACTGCTGAAACTTCAGCGTCAGAACAGTTTCATCTCTGAGCCTGCTGTCTTTGTCTCATGTTTTTAACATTTACTCTCAGTTTGTTTTTGGCATCACTTCTGTGCTCCTGGCAGATGGAGGTCCACCTCTGAGTCTGGGTCTGCTGAGGGTCTCTGCCTGATCAGTTTGTCATGTTCATGGTGGATTTATGTCGGATCTCTGTCAGAAATGCAGAAAAATCTCCTCCTGCTTTGAGAGTCAAGAGCCCTGAGATAACTTTTGGATGGTTTGTTGTTTGATGAACAAAAATGGCTGACTAATCGATAATCATGTTTGTCAATATCGTCTGAAATCAGCTGGAGGGCCGTTTTATCTCTCTCTCTCTCCATGGACACATCTTAAACCATATACCACAGAAAAAACAGGTCCTACCTGCAAGTTGATCCGGTTCCAGTCCAGTTTCAGTGTCTATCCCACAGATAACAAAGTAGTGGACCAGGCGGCAGGGCGCCGCGCCGGACCCCGCGGAGCTCCCACTCATCCCGGCTTCGGTGTGCGGCGCTGCCCGCTCCTCAGTCCACCGGGGAAAACATCTCCAGGAAACAAAGGGGGTGGGTTCAAGGCTCGGCGGGGATAAAAGCTCCTTTCTCGGGTCCTGACTGTGAAGAAAAGCGTCGAGTTGGTCCGAAGTTGTTTGTTCGGTTTCAGCGGAGAGTGTCCGCGGATCTGACCGACACTCTGCTGCCTTCTGCGGGGAGAGAGAGGCGAGTCTCCGCCTCTTCTCCTGGAGGGGCGGGATATTCAAATCTGTGTGTGTGTGTGTGTGTGTGTGTGTGTGTGTGTGTGTGTGTGTGTGTGTGTGTGTGAGTTTGATAAATTACAATAACACTTTTTTATTTTTTAATATTATTTCAGGACTGACTTTTAACCTCATTTTTGACTGAAAGCTCATAAATAATAAAGTTTTAAAACAGAATCATGTTTTTAGACTAAAAAGACAGAAAGACATTTTTAAAGTCTGCTTTCCTCATAATAATAAATCATTTTAGCTGTTCTAAAAACAAACTTTATAATCCCTAGAAAAATAGAAAAAAAGGTTAAAATGTTCAGAAATCAACTTAATACCAAACAATGAACTGAACTGTATGGTTACATGTCCTTTACAGGCTCCCATAGATTAATGTACTTTATATTTATCTGGTTTTATTATCATTGCTTCTTATTATTATCAAGCTCAAATAATGCCTGCAATTCTATTTTATTATTTTTTATCTTTCATGTTTGATAGACACATTAAATAATTTAGTAAAACATTAAAAACAAGATTACAGTCTAGTTCCTGCCTTAAACTGCATCATAAAACTATATAAAAAAAAGGTTTAAGAATCAAAACTCTACATTAAACCTTAAAGTACACAAACTATTTTTATGTAGGGTATAAAATCCAATATTTTACAACTCTGTTAAAATATTAGTTGCTGTTTGAGGATCAGGGGCCCCATCTAGTGTTTTAAAATAGTACTACAACAAAACGACAAACTCGTACTTTAACTTCAGGTGCGTTTGTTTAATGTCACTAAAAAACAAACAGAGAACACAATGAACAAAAATAGTTTATTTAGTGTGAGGTCCACACCAGTGACCAGTTAGACTGGGTTTACTGGTTGCAGATCTGGGTGTCACACAGACTGGTCTGAGAGGGTTCTGGTTTATAAAGCCGTCCACATCTTTAGACATTCTGCTTTCATCCTGTTGACAGTTTAGAGAGTCCATGTAGGCGAATAACAAATCACGACATATTTTGGGAACCTGAGTGATGGTAGCCGGGTGTTGAAGGTCCTGGTTTAGGAGGATTTTCAGAGGCTCATGGCGTCAGGAATCTAGCACCAAAAGATCTGAGGTATCTGAGCTCCACCACCGTAAAGGCTGACATGACTGGCTGAAGAAAATCATCCATACATTTAGGGAAACTTATCTAATCTGTTTTTTTAATCAATAGGGGTGAAAAAATGTCTCCATTGGTGAATATGTATGTTATTTTTCAAGACCAAAAAAAAATAATGTTCTTTCTTTAGAAGATAAAAAAGAAAATGATATTAATACACGGGTTCCCCAACCTGATTTGCTTAAATACACTCTGCTGTGTACATATATCAACTCCCTCTATTATGTGTAGAAATCTATATATCTGATCCACATCATAATACACAACATTTGATTAAACTTTTTAAAATCTAAAGCATTAATTCCATATATTTAAGCGTTGACAATGAAGTAAACCACATAAAAATCAGTGGAGAAATGAAGATATGACTGTTTTTTTTTTTATGAACATGTATTTCCTTTAATGGGAATGATGCCCCCACCAAGATGGCTTCCCCGTACACATGCAGCTCATGTCGTATTTACTGTTCCTGCGATGCTTAAAGCCCTGTACAAAAACAGGAATAAACTGACAACATAAAATCTACATATTTCCTTCTTAGTCTGGAGGGGGCAGTGCCTCCTCTGCCTCGTTCTTCGCTTTTAGACGTGCTTTCACATCATACACAAACTTCTTCTAACATCCTGTTTCCATGACAACTGGACTCACTGTGAATACAGAGGTGCCAACTGTGATTGGCACAGTTTATCACAGGACACAGGAGAGGGACAGACAGACACCGGAAAGACTTCCCCGACACTCTCTGGGAACATCCTGAGGAAACAGAAACTCGGTCTCCTCTGGTTTCACCACAGATCGCTCAGATTTAACTCAGATCTGTAAACTCTAAAGTTGATCCGACTTTTATCTGTGTGGACCTTCCATCTCTTTTCACACTCAAACCTTTGACACGATTCATGGGTTGGAATGTTTAAACACTTTGTGACATTCACTCCCTTTATGAGTAATCATGTCACAGATAATCACCGTATTTAGTGACCATGGAGGGTTCATGAGAGTTCATCAGTCACTCAGCAGAGGCTGAGGAATGTGCAGCTGCTTCAGTTGTTTCCCTTTTGATAAAACAAAACCAGGAAACTAACGAGAAGTGAATTTATCCTGCCTGAAAAACATGATCTCATCTAGCTCAGAAAACAACAGGATACAGATCAGAGCAAAGGTTATGCAGCGCTATAATCAGGGAAATGTGTCAGAATAGAAGAAATTCAGCCGTCTGATACGGTGAGTGAAACAAACACTCGAATGTCCGGGGCAGTTTTTTTAGATCACAGATGATGTTCAGTATCAGAGTCATACAAATTCACTCGTGTGTTTCTGATAAAGATTATTTCTATAATCTGTATCCGAGCTTCTCTAATTCGCTTGTGCAACAACTTCTAAACAGTTAAAGCTTCTGTAAGGAATTCTTGGTTTAAATCATGTTTGGCGCCCCCTGTGGACACAGCTGTCTTTGTGTATTTTAGATGCTTTTCAACTAAGGATTCTAGAAACTTTGAATTCTAGGGAGATTTATCGGAGGAGTGAAATAGTTCCTGTGGCCTTTTGTTGTCGGTCGCTTTTCCACCACAGGCTGAAGTCCCAGGTAGATATTACAAATTAGACTGGTGATGTAAAGGGAAGAAACATCCTGACACCACGCTTTCTAGTGATACGAGCATTTCTGCATCATTATTTCAGCCACTTTCCAGTAAGTGAATTATCACTGATTGTCGTATTGTCATTCGTCTGTCATACCGCTCACCACAGGCAGAGTTAGGGGGTGGCTAACTGGGCTCAGCCCTGAATGTTCTACTGCCGGGGCAAAACAACATTAACGCAGTTTATGTCCATTCACTTTCTCTGAGTGCGCCATGTCACCAGTCTGCAGTACCAGAGACCAACAGAGAGGCAGCAGTGGCGGGAAAGTCACCTACATGCCTGCGCCTTGCCCTGCAGAGAAGAAGAGCGTCCTTTTGTGTGTGTGTGTGTGTGTGTGTGTGTGCGTGCGTGTGTGTGTTTTGCCATACAGATTAGCGTCAGACCTCATACAAACCTAAATCCACCTCTGCCATTTTCTCAAAAGTTGCATTCATGTTTCCAATACAAACATACCTGATCCTGATCCTGATCCTGATCCTGGACCTGATCCTGGACCTGCAAACAGCTTCTTTGGGCTTCAGTTCTGAAGGTCAGGTGAAAGGTATGCAGGGTAAACATAAATAAATCACAGTACATTTTTCTCTTCTGAGTGATTCACACATTTAAAAAAATGATACAAAAAAATAATCAGCTGATTGAACTTGGAATGAAAAAAAACAACAATATGGTAAATTACAAAGAGTGCAATCATGACCAAAAAATGTCAGATATGTTTGGAAAAAGTATTTACAGAAGTGGTACTCTGTGTGGGTTGAATGTCCAAAAACCTTTTCTCAACAGTTAAACTGTTTTTCAGTCCAGTGGTGGGTCATGAACTGGCCTTGAACAGTCAGGAATCTGTTCTGAGAATCCTGTTGTAGCCTCTTCTCCACCGTTTCATCCTGTCAGCTCCTTCTTCCTCAGCTCCAGGTCCTCCAGTGTGGATCCAACTGCTGGAGTCCTTCCCATATCTTTCATTCCCTTTGTGGTAACCAGCTCTAACTTGATGTTTTCTGCCTCATTAAGGTCTAAAGAAAGAGTGCACAGTTTTGTGTTCTCTAATTATTACGTCATTAAATGCTGGGAGACCAGCCCCTTTACTTTAGTTTGGATGGGTGGGACCTTGTTTTCTCCAAAGACCATGACCTTATGAGAAGACCATGTAAGACGTTCTTTGTAGACTACCTCTGCTGTACGGTTTTGTTGAGATGGTAAATCTGATCCACTACATTAGGGCGCAGACTGTTTTTGTGTGGCCATCACAGGTTTTATGCTGTCAGTAGACGGCACAGTTGAAGCGTTTTCCAGGAATAGACTCCTTTGTTTTTCAGCCATTGTCAAAATTGTAACATAGAATCACTGTTGTCCACAGAGAAGAAGTGGGTGTGTGACCAAGTAGCCAGAGGACTAGTATGTACTGAGTACAAGATGATTAACATGTATTAAAACCATGAAGCTGAGTTTCCAAAGACACCTCTGTATGAATCCATATGATATCAAAACAGTAGAGCTGTGTATTTAGAGAGGAGGCCCTTATTATGAGGGCCATAATAAGTTTATGACTGAGCATTTTTTGAGAGACCACTTTTTAAAAGGCCTAATATTGTGAGCACATTAGGGAGGAGTCTTTACACCGAGGAACTCAGGATGACTCCATTAAAAACAGAGTTCATATCTTGCATAAAGAAGAAGGGGCTCGCTCATGGTTCCCAGGAGTCAGTGTATGCCTACCAAAACGTGTTTTAAAGGAAGAGATTTGACAGACTCATCTGTTGGTTTAAATCTGCAGTTTTTTCCTCAAGACTCAAAACTTAGAATAATTTAGAGGATCAGGGCTGAGCTGACCTTCCCTGAGGACTGCTTCAACCTGTCATCTCTATCAAAAAATAGAGACATGGTCAGTAGCCCCCTTTACAATGGTTTACTTGAGAAAACCTTCAAACGCCACACTGAGGTTGTGGTGTTACGGTCTTTGCGCACTGGATCCATTCGCTACAAGCACCAACGTCTCCACATATCACGTCTGCACTCAAGTTTACATTCAGCTTCTTTACTAAAATTGCAGCTCTTGTGGGGTATTCCAGGTTTGTGGTGGTCAGTACCTATTAAAAGTGGTCCAAGGATGGAAATCTGTCAAACCAGCAACAGAGTCACGTGCATCCAAGGCTCACTAATGTCACCCACAGGCAAGACCAGACATCTTTCTTGGTCCCTGCCCACAACTGAAACCATCAACAATGGGCAAGTGCATGTCAGCACTGAACCACAAAATAATGGAAAAAGGGAAAAGGCCCCCGAATTCCCAGATCTCAATCAAACAAAGCATCTGCAGAATGTGTCAGTATAATGAAGGTCCAACCCTGCGGCATGTTCCAAAATGTGTTTGTGCATCTCCAAGAAATGCCTCGTCTTTTCTGACCTGCAAGGCACTTTTGTAGTGTCGTTTGTGAAAATCACAAGGATTTGAGTCAATTGTTACTGCATTGAATCTATTGTCAATGCTGTTTGTTTGTCATGTAAAATCATTAAAAATTGGCTATAAAAATCACTCATCCTACAATCACTTTGCATTTTCTCTATTGTCATTAGAAACAGCTTGATCTTAAAACATGACAGGCAAACAGCAATGTATTGATGCTTTCTTTTTTTAGTATTTCATTGTTAACATTTTGAAACAAGTTTAACATTTTGGAACATAGCAACCATTGCTTTTTGTCGTACAAAAACATTTAACATATGTGATACAAAGAACAAGGGGAAAAAAAATCCCTGAACTTGACTGTTTCATATCTGAACAGCATTAAATGCAAATAAACAACAACAACAACAACAACGTAGTGCTACAATATATAAACTGAGGTAGCAGGTAAAAAAATACTTTCACTTCAAATCAATAAAAAAAACACACATATTCAGAGCAAGCTCATTTGCACAGACATTCAGTTAAAATGCACTCGTTCTTCAATAAAGATATAACATATGCCACTAAATGATAATGAACTGTTCACAACAGAAACTGAAGTTTCCGCCCATCAATCACTGTGGGATTAAAACGGAGTTGATTCGAGGACAAATGCTTCTTTTTCTTAAGTATGAAGCCCTGGAGGAGTTCAACACTGCATACCCCTCTTGATGGGTCCTACAGCCAAAGAGCAGTGAGCAAGAAAAAACAGGGTTACACTTGTACTTAGGACATCAGAAAACAGCAAGTGCATAGAGCTTCTATCAGTTTTAAAAACAATGACTTCATGTTAACGTGTTATCACCTTTCTTCGATTTTCTCCACTTGTAATTTTCACCCACAGGGTAACCTATGGTAACAAGGATGGTTAGCATTATGTATTTAGAATACAGACATAATATGTATTTATTACTACACTCTAGAGAATGTTAAAGAACACACGTTGTTTCCTTGCAGGATCCCTACTTGTGGCCTTCGGCAACTGCTTGTAGTCACCAATGGTCTTCTTCATTAGTGGGGCTGTAACCTCAAAGGACTTGTGGCTCCTCCTGGGTATCCTTTCTGGTCTGACTTCCTTCACTGAATGACAGAAACTAGATCCAGGTCTGGCTTCTCCCAAATGATCTCTACAACTAGGTTCTGGTCTCACTTCCCTTGCTGAGTCAGAATGACTGGGTCCTGGTCTGACTTGGCCAGACAAGTAAGGATGTGTGGTTCTGAGACTGTCGTCCATCCTTGATCTCCTTCTTCTTCTTTCCCCCTTATTTGGGAAACTATTCTTCCAGTCATCAAACAATCTGGTTCTTGCTAATTGTGGGTTTGAATATGATGAACCTTCTGAAGGACTGTAAAGCTGATTTGATGTTGGAGGGTTGTTGTAAGAGAGGGACCGCTGAACTTTAGAGCAAGCCAAATATTGTCTATTTGGGGATGAGCTATGCCTGGATCTAGGAAGATTGCCAGCAGTTGAGACTTCTTTAGATACACCAGCCAAAGGCAGACCTTTTGAGGGGACTGAGCTTTGACTCACTTCAGTCAGTGGTCCATTTGTTGAAGACAAGCTACTGTAGTTGTCTGACAGGCCTGTATGGTTAGGCAGAGAAAGTTGTCTTGAAACCCGTGAAGGTTTTGCAACTGTATTCTGAACCGTGCTGCTTTTGTCCACTTTACTGCTTGCTGCCGGGTTCTCATGAGCCTGTATTTGAGCTTGACTCTCAAGTTTCAAGCGACAGTTTTGTTGATTAAGGTTAGAAACAAAAAGACGAGGAATCACAGAAACAGGGTCGGCCCCCCTGTCCATAGACCGGTGCTGTCTTTTTGAAGGGGACTCCGATGACAATCTATCATTTTCAGGCTTCCTGTTTGCTGTTGCACCTACAAAATCTACAGGCTCAGCAGGAGGTCCATCTCCTGTGCCAGAAAAGGTATCATCACTGCTGTCTTCTGTACTGGTTGAGATAATTTCCCTTTCATTTGCTGCTTTTTTGGATCGTTGGTTTTTCCCAACCTCTTGATCAGACTTTGGTGATGCTGAGGGCTCCTCTGGAACGGTTTCTGGCTGTATTGGGCCAGCAGAAGGTAGTCTGGTTTCACAGGGTTTTTCTTGGGCAGTTTCAAACTCAGTGTCAAAAGGTTCTGGTGACTGTGTCATTGGTTGTGTGTTGTCAAGACAGCCTGCTAACCCTAAAGTGGATGATCTCTTCTGGTATTGCTCATCGTCACTATCTGAAGCAGATGACAGGACTATCACATCTCTTGAGGTTGAAATCTTCTGCAAAACTGCCTTGTGTGTAGAAGACTCAACGTCAGGGGAAGACAACCTCCTCCTCTCAGCCTTTGTGTTGTGATTTTGACTACTTTCATCCTCCAAGTCAGAATCAATAATGATTGGACCGCTGTCTCTGTCTGTCACACATCTGACAGAATCAGGATCAGATTTACTTTCCATCTGCTGGTCAGAACAAAGATCGTTTTCTTTCACCTTTTTATCACCAAGCTCAGACTGGCTCTGTTGTGCTACTTTGGCAATGAACATGGGATCTCCTCTGTCCTTGGAACATCTCCTTCTTGCTTTCTGTTTGCATTTCTGGAACTTTTTATCCTCCGATTCAGATCCAAGAAATATTTCACCGCTGTTAAACGTATCGTGTTTTTCTGTCTGACGTTGAACAGACTCAGGTTCAGCATTGTTTTGTCCACACTTCGCTCCACCATCACAAAGATTAGACTGGCCTTGCGATGCTTGAAGGGTTACAGATGACAAACTGTTGCTCTGAAACTTGTGTCTCTTTTTTTCACTTGAATCGTTCCCATGTTGACCATTTGAGGAATCTTCACTGGTCTCTGAGTTTAAGGGGAATCTCCTTTTCTTTTTTGCACAACGTACCCCCCTTTTCACTCCTTCACTGTCAGGCTCAGAATCAGAGGATGATTGATCAGAATTATTCACAGTAATCTTTCTCTTGACCTTCAGCTGGCCACAGTCAACCTTGGCTTGAATTATTTTTCTTAGTTTTTCTCTCATCTCATTAAATCTTCTGCTGGTTTGACTTCTTTGCACATTTCTAACTTTACCATGTTTTCCCTCAGTTTCTAACACATCAACCTTTGTTGCTGGGGTCAGAGGTTCTGGCATTTGCTCCAAAAGTTGCCTGGAGGCTGTTATGTGGTTGAGTTTTGATTCAGACGGATAATCACAGCTGTCTTCAGTGTCCTCAGATTCAGAATACTGCCTCCTACATTTCTGAGCCACACCAGGTTCTCCATCATAGTCCACTTCATGGTCAGGTGTGCTACAGGACGATGCCACCTCAAACTTGTCTATTATTTGTACATCTGTGGCTTTCACAAAGCTATCGAGTGTTTCAAAAACCTCTATCTCAGATGATGCACAAGTTGTTAGTGGTGTTGGACCTTGCCAATAGGTTTGATAAGTGTTGCTTTCTTTAAGCAGGACTTTTTCTGAACCTTTCTGGTCTTCACTGTCTGATTCAAATCTGAGGTCAGACAGTATTATAGGTATGACTATCCAGTCATCATCAGTCTGATCATCCGACTCCTCATTTTCAAAACGAGCAGAACTCTGTAAGACAGAAAGGTTTCTATCACACGATTCATCACAGAATAACTGGGAGCAATGACGTTCTATATCAGATGATACACTCTTGGGTGAAGCTGGGTTCTGAATCAGTTTTTCTTGAAGGTTTTCTTCTTTTAGCTGAAGTTCACTCTGCAGATGTGCAGGGCCTTTGTTGTTGAAAAGCATTTGCTCATTGTTTGTTTGGGTTTCTTGTGAACGGAACAAAGGATAAGGCCTTCCCACTTCCATATTATCAGACTTTTGGCTTTCAGACTGAGGGTCTTCAACCCTTGGTGGAAGGCTCAAGTCCCCCAAGTGTCCATTGGGGAGTTTTGTGGCTGGCTCTGACGTGTCTTCATTCTCCGAAATGTCCTCATATTCTGGATTTTTCACAAGTTTCATATTTAACGATTCAACCCCAACACCATCTGACTGATCTCCATCTGAAATATCTTCATACATAGGTTTTACAGCTGAGGCTTCCTTACTCACTCCTTCAAACTGACAATCATCCAAGAGGCCGTCATGGTCTGAGCTATTTACAGTTGGCTTGACAAATGCTTCCCAGTGTGCTCGTTGGCCAGTTTGTTCATGGACTTTGTTTCCAAGCCATTCATTTTGACTGGGAACCAACAGATCAGCATGAATCTGAGTTTTGTCAATTGGTAAATTTAGAGCATCATGTGACAGAGGTTCAGATGTTTTCTCAGGTAATAGATCCGTTTGGAGAGCGTCACCATGTACATGAATGAGCCTTACGCCCTTCAGGGACTGTGTGCCTCTTACCAGTTGATCCTCCTCAATTATTTGTTTAGGAGTCGTAGACACGCCAGATAGTTGGTCAAACAAGTGAAGTCTGCTCTCTCCCTGAGGAGGGCAACAGTCAGATGTTGAACTGTGATGCTTCTCTGTCAGTTCACCTGAGATCAGCCTTGGTACTGTAGTCACAGGACCAGGGCTCTCATCTTCATCCTCTCTGCAAATGGCAACTTCCCTTATAATATGTGGACATTCTGTTGATATAAAGAGATGCAGGTTATTTGTTTTTCATCAAACAACTGCAGAAGTTATTCATCACTATTCTGGTCCTTACATTCTCCAAACAAGCAATCTGCTTATTTAAAGCAAAATCTGACTTCCAAAGACCAATATTATCATTGTTCAAGAACCTATCACATCGCTTTAAAACTAACTTTCTCATTTCAATGGATGTTCTATAGTCACTGTTTTTGAAGTTACACTTTACATTGATTATTTCTTTTTTTTAAAGTTGTTAATCAATTACAAACTGATTAACTTACAACAGATTCAGTTTTGGGAAAATGTTTTGTCCTTTTAACAGCAGAGACTATCGTACCTGTTGAATACTTCTCTGGTGCAGATGTGGCACAGTCACCGGAGGTTGGATCAGCTGCTCCTTTGCTAGCCTTTGAGTTGTGCTCCTCAACTGCTGGTGCAGTCACCAGACTAGGAGGGTCAGCAACAATGTTGGAGGAAGTTTCTTCAGTGTTCTTGAGAGCCCTGGCTTTCTGGTACTGCACTATTTTTTCAGAAATAAAGGCTAACAAATTTTGGGCAAAAGCTCCTGTATCTTCAGCTGGTGACACTTCATCTTCCACTGGTGTACAGCTCAGAAAGTGAGTTGTGTTTTGCATCTTAGTCCCTTTGACACTATAAGGAGCTGGTGAAGTTTTAACTTGTAGTCCTATTGTCTTTTACCTCAGATATTTCAACTTGGTTTTACCTTGAGGTTGGCAACAATTTTGTGCAAAAAAAAAACAAAAAACAAAACAAAACAAAAAAAACAGTGGGTGGGAAGCACAAACTTTTGATCAGGAAATACTTTCCTCCTGAAAGACTTGCAACTGTGGGGGAGATGTGCTCTGTTTGTTCCAGGTTAAAAAGACACAGATCCTGAAAAGAAAAGGTCTTAATTGTAATTCCAAGGCTAGCAACCTTAAGTGCTGCAGCACAGACACCAGCTGGGCTGTGACTGTGCCTGGCTGTGTCTCAGTTTGGTGGAGTAGTCTGTGGATGTTTTTTTTTTGGTTGTGTATTGCCTTTCTGCCACTGGGATTGAGTATGTGCCGGTCTGAGCTGTTGAGGATACAGAGTTTCTACCATGTTTTGTGTTCCATTTGCAGATTGGTTCAATGGTACAGCTGACTTCAGTCACAGGCCCTTGCATCTAGAAAACAAAAACAAAAATTAGCAATTTGCTGGTTTCAGTATCAATTAGCCATACAGACCTTTTTCCAAATTGGGAAATGAGCACGCCAACGTCAGTTTTTCCTTCAAAGGTTTTGAGGCACTAGATGCTGGTATCGAATCAAAGTCAGAGTATTTTCACAGCAAAAAAACTAAAGTTAAATACAAACGTCTGTCTGTGATGCTGGAGCTAGATCTTAATAAGTACAATTTATCCTAATGTACTACAAGTAATGCTACAGTGATAATGGGGGTTTAACAAGGGTTTATCTGTGCTGCAAGAGATGAACTCTGCCAGTGAGGTGTAGTTATTTAAGCTACACCTGAGCCGTACTGGCAGTTTTCCCAAAGACTCTGTGGTGTTTTACTTGGTCACCCTGACAACGCTAAGAGGGAATCATGACTGCGACTGATCAGCCCCACTTTCAAGCCTCACATTTGGAAACACGAATGGAAGTGGCTGATCACAATTCGACTTAATTTTTGTTATATCAACTTATGAGCAAATAATCTTTTACTTAACTTAAAACATAGTGCATGATGGGTGGCACTTGCCTGTGCCATAAACAAGATCAAAAAGGACTATAAATCATGACCTTTCACCAGTAATGTCAGTCAAAGCATCAGTCACCAAGTCTTTAGTCTTTGGATTAAAAGTTACTCATTAACGTGTTTTGGAACAGTTAACTGAATCTCAGTAGTCTGTCAGTCACCTGCCTCAGTTCCTTATGTAGACGATTAAGAGTATCTATCACTTTAAACCGGTAACTCGATGATATTTCTTTTAATACGTTCTTTCAGCTGCTTTTTTGAACTTGGGGTGATTGGATGATCTGTATTTACTGTACCCTCATCAGCATGACAGAAAATATAATGACAGATATCTGGAATGAGAAAATAATAATCTGATAGGTGTTTTAACATGAGTCGTAGTTTGTACAGTACTGCTACTATAAACCTGACAAAAATTCCTTCCATCCATTTTCCCTCCAGTCTAGTTCCAGTACTAAATATTCTTCACGGCAATATCTTAATGGGCTTACAAAATAAGATTATTGTTTACTCTTGAATGCATTTCCTTTTTTTCAAATCCATTCCCTTACAGAAAAGATAATTATTCCTAAAGAGAGAAACAGAGTTTGAAAGATGACATTAAAGAATTTTAGTTCCTGTGAGGAAGTTTTGGATTGTGTTCATTTGGCGCCCTCTTCTGGCTCTTGTGGAATCATTTTTTGATGAAGTTCTGGATCTTCTCTTGGACAATCTGTGCCTAGCTATTCTAAATTCATGTAATATGTTGTTATAAGGCCGAGGGTCTCTCTCCTGAACTTCTGGGGTATTCTTGCTGGATACTATGCAGAGTATGACTTTCTTATGAGGACATGTTCGATGTTCGCCCACAGAGAGCATCTGTATGACTGAAGCCTGTTCAATGTATGTTTACAGGAAATGTACATGTGATTCCTTTAAAAGGTTTTAAAGTTTGTTTTTAAATCATTGGCACCACAGTGAATCTCTGACCCCTCCATGTCTACAGCCCTTAAAGGTTTTCAGATCTCCAGATTTCATGTGGTCCCGGAGACTGTGAAACAAACTAAAAACAGATTTTTATCCTTTGACTTTTTAAACAGCAGGATGTTTTTGTGGTCGCTAAAGTTTTATGCTGACTTTTTTCTTGTTCATGTGTTTTATTTATTGCTTTGTTTTTTTCTTATTGCGCAGCACTAATGTTAGCATTGGTGTTTGTTAAAATGTGTTAAATAAATAACGTGGATTGGATTTATTTTGGACCTCCTAACTTTATCAAAAAGTAAGTTTGGCAGAAAAGGTCCATCTCTGAATTCTCTTTTATAATAAAAGTTCATAAACATGTAAAATTGTGCAGATTTTCCTTCTATTTTATTTAAACTTATATATTTTATATTTACTGAGAATTAAGCTTCCCTTATAAATTCACTAAAGGGAAATTTTCTTTATTTTGGACGTAATTTTCTTGTCTTACTTTTTCATCACATTTGTGTTTTTCTCTCTATAGCAGCTGCAGACACTAAAACTCTGATCTGACTCTCCTCTGAGTTATAAACCTGAACTTTCTCAGTTTGGTTATTTTAATAGTTTATAACTGATGTTAGAAAAAAACAGCAAACAGGAAGAACTTTGGCGATAATTCAGTGTCAGCCATGTTAAAAAAAACGGAGTCCCAGCGGTAAAAACGGACAAACGTTCACGGATTCAGTGAAGTCAAACTAGAAAACCGACAGATTAGCGCGAAATTTTTCACTTTTTCAGGTTTCCTTAACGCCAAAGCTCCTTCCGTCGCCCATGTTTCCGTTTTTTATCGTCTAAACTCGGTAAAACTTTCACTTACCGTCGAGTTTCATGAAAACTGAAACTTCAAATCCTCTTCAGCTGTGTCCCCTCACACTCGGCCGGAAGAACCACCCCGCTGTCATCCGGTTCCGTCCAGAACTCTGAAGAAGCTGAAGTCTCTCTAACAGTCTGCTGTAAAACCTCTGAAGGGTCCACGGTACCAAAGTTCCCGTCCTGAGATTCTGGACTCGAGTGTGAAACTACAGCGGAGACAGGTCTATTTATGGGCTTTTGGGCGTGAATTCTGATTGGTGGACAGTTTGAAGGGGCGTGTCTCAGTGAAATCAAAGACAAAACATAACAAGATGCGTCATCACGTGCTGGGCCGTAACCAGCGTTGCCGCCATGTTGGTAAGGTCTAAATCCAAGGGTGAGGAGAAACAATGTCCGAGTTTTGTTCTGCACAATAACTGAGGCAGGATGAAAACCAGATCAAGTGGGATTACCTTTCACAGATGAGATTAAACAATAATTTTGGTTAATTAAATGTGTGTCAGCGTCCTTTATCAAACATATATTTCTGTCGTTAATATCAAACCAAACCCTGTGAAAATCAGGGACAAATTCACAGAGTTGAGATTAATAAAGTTGGACAGACCTAACTCTTCCTCTATGGGAGTAAATGAATTTGGGGCGCATGGGGGACCCATCCAAAATGGCGGCTGCGCTGATACGTCAGCTCCAATAGGCAGCAGTGGTCTGAAGCATCTATGTTTAATATGTCTATAAGTGAGAGGGCTCTCTAATGGAATGTTGGCAGCTAGAGTGAGAGAGGCTGACAATTCATCCTCAAAACTTTGTCTTTACAAAAGGATTGTGGGAACTCACTTCAGTCTACACAGATGATATTTGGTACAGTGATGGAAACACTCGCTGTCACTCTTCATCTCAAAAATCAAAGCCGTTGGACACACACAGTGGGCTGGGCAGACACCAACTGCCACAGACATCCCCAACATTTCTCCAGATTCCTCCATTGACTCCAATATAAACCTGAGAGGAGGATTTTCAGAGGAAACACAAACTGGACATGTTTTTAACTTGTCCTAGTGAAGACGTTTTTCGCCCCACAAAGACAGAAATTATATCGTGTTCAGCCGGGACTTGTGGTTCTCACAAGCTCCTTATCATGAAGATAGCAGTTACAGAGGAAGAGCATTAGGGTGTTGTTTGGGCATTGCTCTCTCTCAGCCTCAAGCCTCCTTTCTCCTGCTGTAGTGATGCATCAACCGTCACCATGGCAACCAATTAGAGCACCTGGAGACACACAGCTGGCTGGAAGGCTGCTTCTGACGAGACACATGAATCCAGGCTCAGTACACAGAGTACTGGGGTTACATTTAAACCCTTCACCAGAGCATTTTAACAAACTTCGGTCTCTATCTCCTCCCACGAACCATACAGGGCCCAAAAAGTTCAGCTCAATGAGGACATTATGGGATGTATTCAAGATTTGTATCTATTTAATTTTCCCCGCTTTTAAATCCTTCTTTATATTCATGCTTTATTCAGTTCTTCTTTAAACTAATTCGTCTCATATCTCCAGATTTTAATCATTTTAATTTTCCCCGTTTAAATCTTTTTCCCATACTTCAGCGTTTTTAATCATTTTAATTTTCACACATTGAATTTTTAAAATTATTATTAATGCATTATTCATTCAATGAGTTTATTCAAATTGATTCAAATCTTCCTGATAATTCAAACCTTCTTATCTTTTACATATTTTCAACACTCCTCCATTCACAATAGCAGCTTAGCGATAGCAAGTTCAACAGGATCAATCCCATTTTCTAGTTACACAGGAAATATTCTGTAACAGCTGAATTTACACGACACTTCTGTTTTCATTAATTCACAAAGTTTTGTTGCATCTGTTTTTTCACAGCTAGAAATTTGAGATGAAACGAAGTAAAAAGTAAAAAAACTAAAACTGAGTCCAAATGTCTCAGCCTCCTGCTGTGAGTCCTGTGGGGCCCGGCTGCTCCGTCCACATCCCCTCCCCACAGTAACTTAACTCCTTTCTCCTCTGCCCTCCTCCACTCTTCCACTCGCCTGTCTGTCACACTGTTCAGGTTATATTTACCACCTGGTTTCCTACTAACACGTTCGTACTGTTGAAGTCCAAAGCCCAGCGTGTCGACACTGGAGCGTTCTCTGAAGAGTTTCAGTTTCAGAGGGAAAATAAATCCTCAGCTGTATCATCTCAACGTGTTCGTCTGACTATAAGAAGTTAGAATTACTGGATTTCAGTTGGACTAAAGTTCCCGTATGTTTTAAAAAAGCTGATTTAACCTGCTGTTCGCTGAGGAATCTGTTGGGAAACAACAAATTGTGAAGTTAATTCTTCTTTGGACTGTTTCCATATGTCCTCGACAAATTGTGAAAATAACAATTAGCGCCTATTGAATTTTACTTCCTATTGAATTTTCCTTTAAGAAAGAGCTCCAGGCTGTTTTGTAACAGATGATCAGACTGACACTCCTGTGTGG
>OY660867.1:36717240-36744740 GCA_962446985.1 Xyrichtys novacula
TTTTGACAGGAAAACATTCAGACTCATAAATAAACCGAGTTTTGTCTTTTCACTCCATGACCTCTCTGCTCTCATCCTCCTTTTTTTCTAACTCTCTGTTTTCTTTATTCTGATGACAGCGGCTCAGGGCTGATCACCTTAAAACAACGACCTTTATCACTCTTTCACAAAAATGACCTTTTCCCTCCCAAAGTCAGTCCTTCGGGAGTCCGCCCGTCTCCGGCAGAATTGTCTAAATCCTTTTTTTCATTTTCTGAGAGTCTTCAGAAAAATTTCTAAAAGATTCGCTCACTGACTTCAGAGGGTGACGATGGTCACAGAGTCATTTCAGCCTGATTCACGGCTGAACGCCGAGTTTATGTTGAAGTTACTCGAACCCCAAAATAATCACAGGACTGTGGAAGACTGAGACCCCTCCATCAACAGCAGGTTTAGTTTTCAGGAACGTCTCTGACTGAGTTTCTACCTCTCTGGACCTAAACTCACCATTGGGCGCCGTGCTCCACTTCAGCATGAGGTCCACGGCGTAAATCGCCCGGGATGACGGGTAAGGACAGATACCGAATGGAGCGGGCCGTGATGAGGCGGCCTCAAAGGTCTCCCTGAAGGCTTTGAACAGCTTCACCTGCGAGACGCAGGAAACGGAAACAAGGAGAAGATGTAGATTATCAGACGGATAACAGAGCAACATGCCAACACAACGAGAGAACATGAGAGCTTCACAGATCCTTCGTTTACATCCTCTAAAAGGGTCTTTGTGTTCATGCTGAGACCAGCAGGACTCAGGGTTAGAGACAACGGATTATTATTTCAGATAATCCTCATTTCTCCTACGAACTATAAATCAGTTTTAAACGGGGACTCAGGGAGGAGGGGAAGGGGGCGGTGCCAGGAACTGTGAGTCTGCTGCTCAACATTTAACACGGATTCACCTTTACTGACAACGACCTAAAATATGTGAAATTTTCTCTAAGGGTTAAAATTTTACCTCCACCTCCTTCCAGGGAAACAGCGGGTACTGCTCCTCGAACATGGGGATGAACTCGTCGTAGTGAACCTTCAGAAAAAACATGAAAACAACGACGACAGGAACAACAATGACAACAACAAGAACAACAAGAACAACAACAATGACAACAACAATAATGACAATGACAACAACAACAACAACAACAACAACAACAACAATGACAACAACAACAACAACAACGACAACAATGACAACAACAATGACAACAACAACAACAACAATGACAACAACAACAACAACAAAAACAACAACAACAACAACAAAAACAACACCGACAACAACAATGACAACAACAATGACAACAACAACAACAACAATGACAACAACAACAACAACAAAAACAACAACAACAACAACAACAACAACAAAAACAATGACAACGAGAAGAACCGTCAAACACTCAGATTTACTCCTGAACACCAAACTTTCTTCAAACACTCCTGACTCTCCTTCAGCCGACAAGAATCGGATTAAATATCAACCAAAACCAGAAATACACAAAATCTTGAGTCCTACACACACACACACACACAATCTCACACACACACACACACGAGTTGAGTGAGTTGAACAAACACACCTGTTTCAGCTGCACGTCTTCAGCGTAGTTCATGACGGTGAAATGTTTTTGATAATCATCAAAACGGTCCAAGGAGAACGGTCTGGAAGAGGAGAGACCAAAGTCCAGATTAGAGGAAACCATCTCTCTGAATTAATTAATTATTATTATTAATTATTATTATTATTATTAATGAATGAAGAAGATACTACGCTGCGTTCAAGGACAAGCTCAAAAACAGTTTTTTTTTACTCCTGTGTGTTTTCAGAAATAAACTCGTTATCAAACAGAGAATCAGTGAGATCCTGACGAGGACAGAGTCGGTCTGCACTGAGAGCAGGATCATCATAAAACTGTCAATCTGACAAAGTCTCCGTTTACCGCAGTCAGACATTAAAACTGTTCAGCTCATGAAAAGAGGGTCGTGGGTCTGAAACAAGTTTACGACATTTCCTGAGGTACCTGCCGTCATATAAGAGACTCTGGATGACAGCATTAAAAATAAAGAGTTCATCATATTCATGATATCAGGTCTCTTTAAATAATGTCTCAGGAAACGTCATGAACTTATTATCGATCCGGGACCAGAACCTCTTTCTCCTGAATCTTCAGTTTCATTCTTTTAAAATCTCACAGTGGGAAACAGCGACTTTTCTCAAACGCTTTACTTCGCTGTTTTCACATCATATGATGGAGATAAAACAAACACACATTATCCCTCAGACGACCTCGATCAAACTTTCATATCAGTCACTGAAACTCTGTGGACAACGGGAACAAAAGGTCGTTTTTGTCTGAGCGCTGAATCCAAGAGACTCAGAAGTCTGAAAATATCAAAAACTGAACCGAGTCCTCCTGAGGGACGACTGAGGCCGGACATCTCCACCAAGACCTCGCCACGCACGTCCAAACACACATGACCTAACACGCACGTTAAAACACGCACGTTAAAACACGCACGTTTAAACACACATGACCTAACACGCACGTTTAAACACGCACGTTAAAACACGCACGTCCAAACACACACGTTTAAACACGCACGTCAAAACACGCACGTTAAAACACGCACGTTTAAACACGCACGTTTAAACACGCACGTTAAAACACGCACGTTAAAACACGCACGTCCAAACACGCACGTTAAAACACGCACGTTTAAACACGCACGTTAAAGCATGCACGTTAAAACACGCACGTCCAAACACACATGACCTAACACGCACGTTAAAACACGCACGTTTAAACACGCACCTTTAAACACGCACGTTTAAACATGCACGTTTAGACACGCACGTTAAAACACGCACGTCCAAACACGCACGTTTAAACACGCACGTTAAAACACGCACGTTTAAACACGCACCTTTAAACACGCACGTTTAAACATGCACGTCCAAACACACATGACCTAACACGCACGTTAAAACACGCACGTTTAAACACGCACGTTTAAACACGCACGTTTAAACACGCACGTCCAAACACACATGACCTAACACGCACGTTAAAACACGCACGTTAAAACACGCACGTTTAAACACGCACGTCCAAACACGCACGTTTAAACACGCACGTTAAAACACGCACGTTTAAACACGCACGTTAAAACACGCACGTTTAAACACGCACGTCCAAACACACATGACCTAACACGCACGTTAAAACACGCACGTTAAAACACGCACGTTTAAACACGCACGTTTAAACACGCACGTTTAAACACGCACGTTAAAACACGCACGTTTAAACACGCACGTTTAGACACGCACGTTTAAACACGCACGTTAAAACACGCACGTTTAAACACGCACGTCCAAACACGCACGTTTAAACACGCACGTTAAAACACGCACGTCCAAACACACATGACCTAACACGCACGTTAAAACACGCACGTTTAAACATGCACGTTTAAACACGCACGTCCAAACACACATGACCTAACACGCACGTTGAAACACGCACGTTTAAACACGCACGTTTAAACACGCACGTTTAAACACGCACGTTTAAACACGCACGTCCAAACACGCACATCTAAACACGCACGTTTAAACACGCACGTTTAAACACGCACGTTAAAACACGCACGTTTAAACACGCACGTCCAAACACACATGACCTAACACGCACGTTAAAACACGCACGTTTAAACACGCACGTTTAAACACGCACGTTTAAACACGCACGTCCAAACACGCACGTTTAAACACGCACGTTTAAACACGCACGTTTAAACACGCACGTTTAAACACGCACGTCCAAACACGCACGTTTAAACACGCACGTCCAAACACGCACGTTTAAACACGCACGTTTAAACACGCACGTCCAAACACGCACGTTTAAACACGCACGTTTAAACACGCACGTTTAAACACGCACGTCCAAACACGCACGTTTAAACACGCACGTCCAAACACGCACGTTTAAACACGCACGTTAAAACACGCACGTTTAAACACGCACGTTTAAACACGCACGTTAAAACACGCACGTTTAAACACGCACGTTTAAACACGCACGTTTAAACACGCACGTTAAAACACGCACGTTTAAACACGCACGTCAAAACACGCACGTCCAAACACGCACGTCAAAACACGCACGTTAAAACACGCACGTTTAAACACGCACGTTAAAACACGCACGTTTAAACACGCACGTCCAAACACGCACGTTAAAACACGCACGTTTAAACACGCACGTCCAAACACGCACGTTTAAACACGCACGTTTAAACACGCACGTTTAAACACGCACGTTTAAACACGCACGTTTAAACACGCACGTTTAAACACGCACGTTTAAACACGCACGTTTAAACACGCACGTTTCAATCCTCACACGTTGTTGATTCTCAGAAACTCTCTGAAATATCCGACACTTTTGGACTGGAGTGAAAGTTTGTGAAGAAGAAAAAGAAAAAACAGAGAAATCAGCAGATTTTGAGGTGAGTTGATTCTCGTGTCACATGAAGAAACCGGAGAGGTTTCAGGAAGTGTTGGCAGACGTGTGAAGAGCTTCTTCAGTTTCTGACTGAAGCGTAAAAATGCTCTCGAACCTCAAACAGGAAATTCGACTCCAGGTGTTTTAAAAAAAAGGAAGCCGCCGTCGGCAGAGGCTTCGCAAAAGGAGAGAGGTTTTTCAGACGGTGGTCGAGGGAAAAAACAGACCCTGAAGAGTGGCGTGTGATAAATCCACAGACAACAATGTGACAAAGAGAAGAAACCTCACAATGACCCCGACAAGGTGACTTCAGAGACTTCAGAGACAAGGTGACTTCAGAGACTTCAGGGATCTCTTAAAAAATCATCAACAAAGAAATGGAAACGAACAAACCAAAGAAACTCTAAAACCAAATAAAAACAGAGAGAGACGCTGTAAACGGCAGAAAAGATAAAAACAGAGAGAAATGTCGAGGTTGTGGGTTTGACAGAGACGCCCTAAAAACCAACAACATTAAAGTTTAGACGCTGTTTCCCTGAAAACTCTCTTCTCTGCTCAGACGGAAATTAAACCTCCATTTTCTGAAGATTTCACAGTCGCTGCTTCTTTTAAATCACAGCGTCCAAGATTTCATTTCTCCAGTTTTCTGCCTCATCTATGAGTCCAGTAAAAAAAACATCAACGACAGTAAAGTGAAAAGTTTATCTATCTATCTATCTATCTATCTATCTATCTATCTATCTATCCATCTGTCCATCTGTCCATCTGTCCATCCGTCCACATTAAAGTTCAAACACTCCCAGAGTTTCAGATCTCAGCGCCGGTCGCTCCTGTTTTGTGTCTAAATGTGGAGCTGTCGGCGTCTCTAAACTCCCGTCAGCTGAGTTTCCTCCTCGCACCTGAACGCCTCACACTCTGTTGTCGGT
The DNA here is from genome assembly GCA_962446985.1 of Xyrichtys novacula. Taxonomy (NCBI): domain Eukaryota; kingdom Metazoa; phylum Chordata; class Actinopteri; order Labriformes; family Labridae; genus Xyrichtys; species Xyrichtys novacula. The sequence goes on from OY660867.1 coordinate 36,722,708, forward strand.
CGATGATTGTATCTTCAGGTCGTTATGAAAGAGTGTTGCACCTGTTAGCAAAGCGAAGCCAAAAGACGTTGTAGGCGAAGAGTCTCAGAGGTTTCACCGAGCGCAACATCAGCATGTAGCGAACGTCAAACTTCACCATCCCCACCTCGTCTCTGTGAAACAACACGGGGTCTTCGATGTACTTACACACCACCTGAAACACACAAGACATCAGACATCCACCCGAGATGAAACACCACGGACCAATCAGAATCAACCTTGGCGGAGGAGAGGCTGCATGTGATTGGTTAAAGCTGAAAGAGTTAAAAACTCAAAATAAAACAGCAGACTCTGTTTAAAACTTCGTTTGTCGCTGAAAAGGCCGAAACGCTTTTTCTCTTGAATTACGAACTGAAGAAACTTCAAAAGTGACGAAAAATTAACGAAAGTTCAAATAAAACAGCGAAATTTACAAGATCAGCGAAAGTAAAACCAGGAGTCTTCACGTCACATCGTCTCCAAGACAACGGAGACAATCCTGATTAAGACGGGCTGCAGAAAGACTCATAAAAGAGGGTCTGGGGGCCCCTGTGGGACTTTGGTCAGGGTTTGGGGCCCCTGTGGGACTTTGGTCAGGGTTTGGGGCCCCTGTGGGACTTTGGTAATGGATTGGGGGCCCCTGTGAGGACTTAGGTCAGGGTTTGGGGCCCCTGTGGGACTTTGGTAATGGATTGGGGGCCCCTGTGAGGACTTAGGTCAGGGTTTGGGGCCCCTGTGAGGACTTAGGTCAGGGTTTGGGGCCCCTGTGGGACTTTGGTCAGGGTTTGGGGGGCCCCTGTGGGACTTTGGTCAGGGTCTTGGGGGGCTCCTCTCAGGACTCGGTTTTTCAGAGGATCCTCTTCAGACCAGGTTTTGTCTCCTGAGCCTCGATTCTCTGCGTCCGTCACGTTAAATCGTCAACAACATGAATCGGTCTAACCTCTGAACATTTGAACTGGTCTAATACCTGGATTCAGACTTTCCCACAATGCAATGCTGCTGCTGAAACTCGTCTACAGTTTTTCACTCCTTTGTTTTTATTTTGTTTTTATTCTGTTTGTTCTAAATGTTTGTTTCTCATCCGTCTGTAGAAACAGAAAAAGACTGAAAAGGAAAAATTCAAACAAAAAAACAAAAACATGAGTCTGTATGTCAGTGTGTGAGTGTGTGTGTGTGTGTGTGTGTGTGTGTGTGAGTGTGTGTGAGTGTGTGTGTGTGTCTCTGTGTGTGTGTGTGTGTCTGTGTGTGTGTGTGTGTGTGTGTGCGTGTGTGTGAGTGTGTGTGTGTGTGTGAGTGTGTGTGAGTGTGTGTGTGTGTGTGTGTGTGTGTGTGTGTGAGTGTGTGTGTGAGTGTGTGTGAGTGTGTCTCTGTGTCTCTGTGTGTGTCTCTGTGTGTGTGTGTGTCTCTGTGTGTGTGTGTGTGTGTGTGTACCTTGGGCGTGCTCTCTCGTTGTCGGATGATGTAGTCCAGGTTGTCGGTGATGTGTGTGTCGAGTCCTCGCGCTAAGTTCCAGGGTTTACAGATCCAGTGGTTGTCCTCTCGACTGAAACCGAGTCGATCAGAGCGAAAGATTCAGAGTTTCATCTTTATTTATTTATTTTTTTATTTTTTTATTTATTTATTTATTTATTTATTTATTTTCATCTTTATTATAATTTTTCTTCTTCTTCAGTTTTTAAAGAACGGAGATTTTAATGAAAGCTGCTGTTTTTAAATAAAGTTGAACTCGTTAAACGTGTTTTTTTCTCTCCAAACGTCGGTCGCTCTCTCACCTCTCCTGTCTGAGCTGATAGTGTCTGATGAACTGCGGCAGCTCCGTCTGCAGGTTAAAGGTCACAGGGAGCCAATCAGGTGACGGGCCTCCTCTCAGTCTTCGGGCCACGGCGGACAGGCAGTCCTTCACGGTGACGATACTCTCACAGGGAAACTGGTTCAGCATCACATGGGGGCGCTCTTCGCTCAGCTTCCTGTAAGAAAATGAGAGGTTTCTCATTGGCCGGGAAACTGGAGGGTCAAAGGTCATTGGGCCTCATTTATCAAACGTGCACACGTGGAGGTGCACACTCACAGTGTTCCTCCAACAATGTTTAACAGATACATATGATCGTCTCAGATTATTGATCATTGATTGATTGAAATCCTTTCCTGTTGATTAAACTGAATTGATCGTGTGAAGGTTCTTTTATGACGATGTGGTCAAATCTACGGCTCTTATCATGTTCGGGAATCCGGCGATGGCGTGAAATCCTGGTTTTATTTCGGCGTGTTGCTGACGTGTGTTTGAGAACTGGATGAAAGTCGAGGTCAGAGAAATTATTGATCAACTCTGCCGACATGTTTCTGTTAGCGTTGTCTGTGAAATGTCGTCTTTGTCTCCGACCTCAGGCTGAAATGTCGGGTTAGCGTGGACAGGAGCTGGATGGTCACGGCGATGATGGCGTTGGAGCGTTTTGTCTCTCGCTCCGACACGGCTGTAAATCACGGATCATAAATCTGTTCAGATGTTTTTGGGGAAACGGTTCCTGCTGAGAATCCACTCTGTGTTCTCACTGAACTGATCAGAGCGCTCTTTGGAAACGCCGCGCTCCCTGAGGAGGAGGAGGAGGAGGAGCAGGAGGAGGAGGAGGAGGAGGAGGAGGAGGAGGAGCAGACGCTTCTCCAAGTCCTCCGACAGAACAAAATAAACCAGGAGACTTGTGTTTGTACTTGACAGACTTCTTCTGAGGTTGTCACTCTGATCAATAACTGATCAGTTAAATTTTGTACAGAGTGAACAGAGAACATGTGAAGTCTGAGATCGCTGAACGCTGTGACTCCTTTAATGGTTCTAGTTGTAGTTTCACTGTTCGACCACTAGGGTTTGTGTGTACGCGTGCTCAGAGTTCGGTCCTAAGAACACGTCCAGGTCGATCAGTTCCAGACTCGGCGCTGGAATATTCAGACACAGGGTTGATGATGAGACCCTGGTGTGGATCCCAGACTTCAGGCCCGTTACTGCAGAGGTGTCAGATTACTTCATCGCCGTTTCTCCTCTTGACAACGTTTTCTGAATAACCTGGAAAATCACACTGAGCCGAGCTGTTGGACTTTTAGGATCTCCTCTAAAACAAACTTTGAAACTTGAGTGGGACGCAGTCATGAAGTCGTTGTTTTTCTAACTCTCTTCCTGCCCCCCCACCCTCTTCTCCGTCGTTGGACACAACTGGTCAGTTTGTTGATTTATGTCCTTGGAGATATCACCGTGAGAAAGCCGAGAGTTCTCTGCTCACACTCCCTCCGCTGGACTGTGAGACAAGAAAAGAGACTTTGTCCGTGTGATCCTGTTTATGTACGACAGAGAGAGAGAGAGAGGGAGAGAGAGAGAGAGAGAGAGAGAGAAAGAGAGAGAGAGAGACAGAGAGAGAGTGTGGTATCTGGAGTTCTACACCAACATGCATTGCTTTGAGGTAATTTTTCAAGGATAGTCGGAGGCGACCAATTGTGGAATATTATGGGATTGTGTTAATCCTTTTTCTCCTTAATGGTTCCGGGGACAGGATATCCTGGACACGGCATATTCGCAGGTCACAGGTCACAATATTGGGTTACTAAAATCCAGACATTGACGAAAATTAGAGATGAAGAATGGATGTAGGAGGACCTTCATCCCTAACCGTATATAACAGGGTCACAAACTCTGGTGTTGTCTTTACAATAAACTCCTCTTATACAAGCAAGTCAGTGTCACGAAGCCTCCTTCTGCATCTCCACATTGAGGACAGACCAGACACAACAGAGAGCGGCTGCAGCGATAACAAGTGTGTACGAGTACACTTACATCGAGACTAGAACGCAGTCGACTCAGACGTGACCTTGTTTCCTCCAAGGTAAAAGGGACAAACCTTTGTCTCCTTTAAAAACCTTGTTTCCTTTAAAAAAAACTATTTTTTTTTTAAACTTTTTTTTTTTAAACTTTGTTTTTTTTTAAACTTTTTTTTTTTTTAACTTTGTTTTTTTTTTTAAACTTCGTTTTTGTTTAACTTTGTTTTTTTTTTTTAAACTTAACATAAAGCAGTAAAGTGACATTTAAAAACGTCTTTTTGGTCGGACATAAAAATCTGTTTTTTGTGGTTGAAAAGTTCCTGACCTGAAATCTTTGATGTGTTTGTAGCTCCAGATGATATCGGCCTCCTCCTCTTCCTCAGTCAGCTGAAAGCGAGGATGAGTCAGGTTGTTTGTGACCTGAGACATTTCAGAGTAAACTCTGTTAGAGGAAAAAAAAAAAACAGACAACAAGATTGATCAGTTTGTCCAGAAGAGGCTTCCTCATCGTTTATTTATGTACAGTAATTCTTTAACCAACGATAAAAGTTTTTGTCTGTTGACCATCTTTGGAAAATGGTGATGAAGATCAGAGAAGACGAGTTTAAAAGACGTCTGTGGATCTTCTCGATGTTGTCGTTGGTTTTTTTTTGCCGCTGACCTCCTGACCAGGTCAGCTTGTTCCAGAGATCTTGATCTCAGTGGGTTTTATCGGGTTAAATGAAGTTTTATTTTAATGTCCTGGGCTCTGGTGTCAGACACTCACCTGAGGATTTTACCTTCAGGTATGCTGCAGGGTTGGATTTCTTCTGGAAGTTTCTCCTTGTTGTTCTGTAAAATGTTCTGCAGACACAGAAAAAATCTGACCTCAAACCTTCATCCAGGAGCGAATCTGAAACCTCACATCTCGAGTTCTCTGATCGGTGGAAATTACTTCTTCTGTGTCTCTTATCATCAGTCCTAACCTCATAGTAACAGTCTGGTGGCTCGGTCGTAGCACTGCTGACCTCGTCCAGATCAGCAGGTTTCCACGGTAACAGACGGCATTGCCTCACAAGGAGGTTCGTCTCTCCGTGCGCATAATCCCGGGTCACCTCGTCTGTGACAACAAACAGGTAAAGATGTAGAAACATGATAAACTGATAAACTGATAAACTGATAAACTGATAACATGATAAACTGATAACATGATAAACTGATAAACTGATAACATGATAAACTGATAACATGATAAACTGATAACATGATAAACTGATAAAGTGATAAACTGATAAACTGATAAAATGATAAACTGATAAACTGATAATATGATAAACTGATAACATGATAAACTGATAAACTGATAAACTGATAAACTGATAAAATGATAAACTGATAAACTGATAATATGATAAACTGATAACATGATAAACTGATAAAGTGATAAACTGATAAACTGATAAACTGATAATATGATAAACTGATAAACTGATAAACTGATAACATGATAAACTGATAAACTGATAATATGATAAACTGATAAACTGATAAACTGATAACATGATAAACTGATAAACTGATAACATGATAAACTGATAAAATGATAAACTGATAAAATGATAAACTGATAAACTGATAAACTGATAACATGATAAACTGATAAACTGATAAACTGATAACATGATAAACTGATAAACTGATAAACTGATCATTGGCTGGCATATTTTGGAGGATTAGTCGTGTCACAAGCTCAGACGTCAGACTTTCCTCACAGAGACGAAGTTCGTTATTGTTCGATAATGTTCGATCTTTAAATTTGTCCAGAAACTCTTGAAACTGTAAATTTATCAGCGTGACTCTGTTCTTCACTGTTTTACACTTTTGTACGAGGGTCAGTTCCTCTGTGCGTTTGTTCTGTGGGCCGAATCAATAAATATTGTTTGATGGATCACTCTATCATCTACAGCTCTGTGTGTGTGTGTCTGCGCTCACCTCCATCCTGCAGGTCCTGGAGAGGCCACAACACCGAATAAGCCACCTGACCCTGAATGTAGAAGAAGGGAGCGAGACTACAGGTGGGTCGGTCCGAGTGCTGCACCTGAGAGCCAAACTCGTCCATGATGTACCACACCGGGACCTTCTGCTCTGCAGACTGAATTAAAGAAAAGATTAAAAACATGCAGGAGACCAAAAGCTCTTTATAAAACATGATTCCCTGTAAATTCACCGTATGAGACTCTTGGTTCTGTCCGGGTTGACTTAAGTTCAATATTTTCATCATGAGAACAAATCCTCAGCGTCTCTCTTCCTGTCATATATGTTTGTTTTTCTTTTGCATGTCAGTAGAAGCTTTTAGAATAACACCAGCTTAGATTTTCACATCTGCTGTTTTCATTTTGATATCTGCTGTTGAACCTGTCGGGTTCTCGTCCTGACTTTTAGAAATTTTATGACGGGAATTTGGGGAAAAATTCAGGAAAAGCTGGAGTGACAAATTTGCATTGTGACATTCACAGATGCAGCCAACAGAGATAATGTTTGTGGAAAAGGGCTTTAAATCCGCCTTGGTAAAGGTTTTTAGACCGATCTCAAACACTCAGTTTGTTCTTGAACAAGAAGTCATCAAAGCTGCCCTGAGAGTCCGCGTTTATGGATTTTATAACAAAAGTCAATCTCCATAAAACCCATTTCATCATGTGAAAGTCAGCTGATCCAGTTCATACATTTAACCTCCGGGTGGTTTTGAAGATGTTGGAGCCAAATTATCTTTTAGTGTTTTAGGAGCTTTTATCCTGTCAGTAATGAACAGGAAACCACAGGAGGTCACGTGTTTATGTTGATCTAGAATAATCTAAGGTCATCTATCAGGAGATTTCAGACAGAGGAGAGAAAATAAGGAGGTCAAAAAGAAAATTTACTCCTTGGGAGATGTGATAAGTCTGGTTGTACTTCCACATGCGCTCCATCACCAGCTCCACCGTGTCCGGGTCTGGGGCTTCCCCGTGGAAATCCACCCCCATGAGTGAAGCCATCCTGGACAGCAGGCCGGGGATCTCCTCCAGCTGCTTACGGGCGCCATCGACACGGTACGTCCATGCGTGATCCACCAGGTAAACACTGCAGGCAGCACAGACACTCCGGTTCGATCGATTTAAAGTTTTTACAATAAAAACAAACATTATTTTTTAAACCACATTTCTTATAATTAATCATTTCTCAGTTTTTATTTTAAACTATGTTTCTGAATATCAGACTAAAACTGTTTCCTGTTTCTTTACTTAGTGTCAGGGTTGTTTTGTGGCTCTGTGGCGCCCTCACCTGGTCGGCTCGGACATCTGCAGCCCACTCTCCCGAGTTACGACCACCTTACAGCGGATCTCTGCTCCAGGATTTCCCTTCTTCTTCTTCTCCTCCTCTTCACCTTCATCTTCGTCTTCCTGGAACTGCAGGATTCCGAAAACTTCTCCTGCATCATAAATCTGTGAGAAAAAAAAAGACAAACTTGATCTTCGTGGCAGTTTCCCGATCTAACCCCTGAAATAAATAAAGTAAATAATCAACAATAACCTGCCGACAAATGCCGAAATTGTGAGCCGAATTATCCCCTCTTATATGAGCATGTTGAATGTTTTTTTATCCCGTCTTTATTCGACGTAAATTTTGAAATAAAGACAAAGAAGAAAATATTTCGACTTTCTTTAAGGAGAATCTGGGAGTGAGGAGAACATCAGTCTGATTATCTTCATGAAATCTTACTGTCTATCACAAACTAACACTAAATCCTGAAATAAAGACTTAATTTCTCTTTAATTAGTGTATTTTTATAAGATGACAGACCTCGTTGGTGATTTTGTGATGAAGACTCTTCCAGTAAATTTCGGGGATTCCTGAAGATCGAAGAGCTCCGACATGAAGAGACACGAAGGCCGTGAACTCCTCATCTTCTGTGGACATGTTCGGATTTTAGATTATAATCTACTCTATAGACAATAAACTGTTTTTACTCTTCTATATACAGGATATGGATCAGGACACACGTGGATCGAAGTGATCAAACCCGGAAATAAGAATCTGACAGCTGAGTGAGCAGTGCATTGTGGGAGAGGCTCGATGTCCATGGTAAATAAATCTTTTATTTTTTTATTGATTTTCATGCGATTTACTTTATTGTCAACGTCAAAACACGAGCTATTAATAAAGATCATTTAATTAAAAAAAAAAAAAGTTCTGTGTGAATAGAACCAGCGTAGCCGCCATATTGGAAAGGTCAACTTATTTTAGGCTTCATTAGAGAAACTCTAACTATGGTTAAAAAAAAATAACAATAATAATAATAATAATAATAATAATAATAATAATAATAATAATAATAAAAACTCTGACTGTGGTTGAAACAATAATAATAATAAAAGAAATAATAAAATCTCCCTTTGGTGTAAAAACTGATGACCTATTGAAACCAGGATGACATTTCAGCAGAAAGATAAAAAACAATAATTTTAGTTATTTTTAATGTGTGACTGTGTCCTGAATCTTTGCTGCATCTCTGACGTTTTTAACAAACTTAACTGTGAAAATCGGCAAAAATGTTAAGAGTTCAGATTAAAAACTTTTATTTTTTTTACCTCAATTAAAATAAATATATACATCCAAGATGGCGGCCTCACTGCTCCGTGAGCTCCAATTGGCAGCGTCAGTATATGAGGCATCTACATATTTCATGTCTATGTACCTGTGGACCACCTCTTTTATAAATCTCTTTTATTTTATTGTGAAATCTGTGGACTACGTTTTCATTGATCTCTTCCTGTTTTCTGTCTCTCACATAAAAACTTTTATTAATCAGGATAAACAGGAAATACTCAAATTATTTCCCTCTGCAAAGTAAACATAAATGACATTAACATCAGTTTTAATTAAATTTATCATGAAATAACAAAACATGTCACCATGGTAACCCTCACTTTGTGTATATCGTCAGTTACAAACAGGATCTAAAATCAAGTTTATTAGATTGACACAAATCAGGTTTGATTCTGATGAATAAGAAGAAGAACTTTGTTGGACTCCACACCTTAAAATATCAGGAAAGGAAGTTTTCTAACAAGTTTAAGATGGTATCATCCTGCAGTAATAAAGTCATAAATATAGTAATAAAGATTAACAAACATACATGTGGTTTTTTTACTCTTAGGAACAAACTGCATTATCTCAGGATTTTTTGGTTCAAAACACATTTTTATTTAAACAAACAGAAAATAAATAAATGTAGAAAATTTGAAGAAGAGAGAACGTCACAAAAAAAAGCTTATTACTGGCAAATATATGTTTTGATAATAAAAAGGACAAAAGGTTCAAGTTAACAACAAACAAACAGAAATCTTGTTGCAGCTTACTGTTCGTTAAAATTTACAGGTTTGTCTTTAAACTGAAAACAATAAAAAACCTCCTTAAGATTATAATAACTTTATTATAGTAGTTAAAATAAATTAAAATAACTTTATTATAGTAGTTATAATAAATTATAACTTTATTATAGTAGTTATAATAAATTAAAATAATTTTATTATAGTAGTTATAATAAATTATAATAACTTTATTATAGTAGTTATAATAAATTATAATAATTTTATTATAGTAGTTAAAATGAATTAAAATAATTTTACTATAGTAGTTATAATAAATTATAATAATTTTATTATAGTAGTTATAATAAATTATAATAATTTTACTATAGTAGTTAAAATAAATTAAAATAACTTTATTATAGTAGTTATAATAAATTATAATAACTTTATTATAGTTGTTAAAATAAATTAAAATAACTTTATTATAGTAGTTATAATAAATTATAATAACTTTATTATAGTAGTTATAATAAATTATAATAATTTTATTATAGTAGTTAAAATGAATTAAAATAATTTTACTATAGTAGTTATAATAAATTATAATAATTTTATTATAGTAGTTATAATAAATTATAATAACTTTATTATAGTAGTTAAAATAAATTAAAATAACTTTATTATAGTAGTTATAATAAATTATAATAACTTTATTATAGTAGTTAAAATAAATTATAATAACTTTATTATAGTAGTTAAAATAAATTAAAATAACTTTATTATAGTAGTTATAATAAATTATAATAACTTTATTATAGTAGTTAAAATAAATTAAAATAACTTTATTATAGTAGTTATAATAAATTATAATAACTTTATTATAGTAGTTATAATAAATTATAATAATTTTATTATAGTAGTTATAATAAATTATAATAACTTTATTATAGTAGTTATAATAAATTATAATAACTTTATTATAGTAGTTATAATAAATTATAATAATTTTATTATAGTAGTTAAAATGAATTAAAATAATTTTATTATAGTAGTTATAATAAATTATAATAACTTTATTATAGTAGTTAAAATGAATTAAAATAACTTTATTATAGTAGTTAAAATAAATTATAATAACTTCTGTCTCATCAAGACACCCTGAGTGTGAAACTCTCACACTCCTCTCAGGATAAATCAGACTTGTTACCCAGCTGACCAAACAGGAGGTTAAACCCAAACCTCTCCCTCTTCTCAAAAGTCAAACAACCGAATTTTTGGTTCAAGAGTCGAACGTCCGAGATGCTTAATGTGCTTTAGTACAACTGAGCGTCTTTTTCTGCTTTGTTGGCAGCGTCTGTGAAAAACCCAAACATATTAATGACACATGAAGGAATTTTGTGTTAATTTACACAAAAGGATTTTGTTGCTTCACCTTCTTCGGACCTGAACGAGAGTCGTCATTTTTAGATATGGCTTCTTTTACATCTTTAGGAAACATTCTTTGGCGTTGCTCCACACTTGTATTCCCTGCAGAGAGAAAGACAAAAAAATAAAAGTTAAAATGATGAAAATGACCATGAAAGGTCTGACGTGACTCTCATATCAATGATCTGCACCTTTTTACACATGCTGATCTGCATGACGGCGTAGTTGATGAGCGCCTCTCGCAGGTCTTTGTCTTTCTGCTCCCTGAAGCGCTGCATGTCCACCCACGCCCGTTCAACATGCTCCCTACACACATTCATGAAGATATTTAATGTTCCTTTTTCCCCTTTATGTCCACTGCAGAGGCTGATTTTCTAACATACAGTAACACCTCTACTCAAAGGCCATGACTCACTCGCACTCCACAGTTTTCTCCTTCACCGTCTCCTCCCCCTCTGCGATCATTTCCTCCAGCAGCTTCAGCCTCGACTCCCTCTGCTCAGGAGCTTCTTGGCCAAAAAGCTTGTTGGTCATCCCTTTGAAGGAGAACGTCCGCACAATCTGAGGGTGACGAAAACAACCAAACAGCATCATTTAGGATCCTTATCATCTGCAGTCCCTGATCAGGCTCTGACGTTAAAAACCTGAAATCTAAAACTGGAAAAAAGTCTTTTTTTTTACCCCTGTGGCCAGTTCCTCACGCTGCTGCTTCTTAGAGATGAGGTCTTGAGAGGCCATCTCCAGCTCAAACTGGGTCAGCTCATGTTTTCTGCACACCGCCCTGTCAGTGTATTACATTCATCATTATCTGCTGTCTTCTCTCACAGAGTCAGGAGGATTTTCTTCAGCCAGTCATGTCAGCCTTTACGGTGGTGGAGCTCAGATACCTCAGATCTTTTGGTGCTAGATTCCTGACGCCATGAGCCTCTGAAAATCCTCCTAAACCAGGACCTTCAACACCCGGCTACCATCACTCAGGTTCCCAAAATATGTCGTGATTTGTTATTCGCCTACATGGACTCTCTAAACTGTCAACAGGATGGAAGCAGAATGTCTAAAAATGTGGACGGCTTTATAAACCAGAACCCTCTCAGACCAGTCTGTGTGACACCCAGATCTGCAACCAGTAAACCCAGATCTGCAACCAGTAAACCCAGTCTAACTGGTCACTGGTGTGGACCTGGGTCCGGCATCCTCACACTCAGTTAACCTTTAAATAACTAAACAAAGATTTTTCAAAGTTTTTCCATAAAACTTGAATCGGGACTTAATTCCTGCTGAGCTTGGTGTCAAATTAAAGGTGTAACTTCTCTGTCACTGAAAAGATCTCTGCTGCTGCACCTGTGTGAACTTTATGGACCTTAAATAGTCTCGTAACAGAAGCTCATAAACGACAGAAGCCTCAAAAACATTTAAAGATGTTGAAGACTCTCACCTCAGAGCCTCGGCGTAGAAGAGATACTCCTTGATTTGGTCGGCGTAATGCTCCTCCTCCTCTAAGATATCATCTATTGAAGCAGCATATCTGCAGAGATCATAAATGACACGTGTGACTCTCCAAAATGAGGAAGATGAGGGTTTTTGTCGAAGGACTCTCCTCAGAAGAGTTCTTCAGGTCGTCTACGTCTCTAACGTGTTCATACTCACGCATCCATATGATGACCTGCGCTCTGGAGTCCATCTCCCATCTCTTTCTCGATGGCGCTCCACTCACTGCGCTCAAAACATGGAGACACACACACTTTTATTACCAGGGAGGGTTTCTTTCTCACAGACACATGAATGAGGAGCCCACTGTATAAATACATATAAATACATATAAATATATATAATTATATATAAATATATATAAATATAAATAAATATATATAAATACATATAAACATATATAAATATATATAAATATATAGTTGGTATCTCACCTGAAGACTCTGCCGTAGTTCCCGTGGACCTTATAAACACCATAGAGTCGATCTGCGACCCTCTAAAGGAGAAGAGGGACTTAACTTAGACCCGCCTCTACAAAGATCACTACACAGACGTCATTATTGTTGGTGTCGAGTTTAAAGCGTATTACTGCTGCCCCTGGTGGCCACAAATACTAAATGCAGGTTTAAATTTTCGAAGAACACGCGTTCATCCTGTTTGAGAGACAGAGACTTACCGCTCGAGCTCTGAGCAGCTGAGACGTGTGAGACTGCAGCTCATCGCTGTAATGTTTCATCTCCATAAAACGCCTGAAGGAAAGAAAAGAGGGAGAAGGAACAGCCTGTTATTGACCGTCAGCCGAGCAAACGAGGAAACATTCATCCACAGTTACAGTTTTAGTGAGGCAGCTGAAAACGGAACTCTTGTTGAGCATTTCTGTGAACCTAAATCATGCATGTTAACAATGAGGAGTTCATGTGTGAACGAACACACATCCCTTCAATTCATCTGATCTTCACCATCAAAGTTCGTCAGTCACACATCCAAACCTTAAAATCCACCTGAGCTCGTCTTACAGCGTGTCTGTGAAACTCTAACTTACTTATCTGGATTCCTCACCCTGAAGGTGGCACTCAGCGCTCTCAGTCTGGAATCTGCCTGTTGGAGAAATGAAGTTAAGTTTTATGATCATCCAGAGTCTCTGTTTGAGAGGAGAGAGAGACGCTGCAGAGATGTACCTTTGCCTGAAATCCTGTCTCATACACAACTTCTTTCCAGTCGTGTTCCTGACAAACACAGCAGAGAAACAATTACTCAGACATTCACTGGAAACTCTTCATGGTCTCTTCAGCCACAGCTGCAGCCTGTACCTCAGTGAGGAAGTGGTAGAAGATCTTGTCATTTGATAGGACTGGATGTGAGGCCACACGAAGCAGAAAATTTTCCAGTCCAACACGCCGGCGCTCCACAAAGTCTGGATCCATGTTGTCTGCAGACAGCTTGTGCCAAACAAACTCTGCCTGCATGCAAAACAACAATTTCTGATCGGATTATCGAAGGCTGGAGAAACATGGTTCCTGATAGCGACATAAATCCTTCAGGATTATCCTGGGTGAGAGTTTTTGCTCCCACATACGCTGTACTTGTCTGCTAAGACCATAGTGTCATTTATGTTAGGAGAAGAAAACCATGGCGGACTAAAAAAAGACATAAAATTTGACTAAAGAACAAAAAGATAAAAATGAAGGTCAGCGAAGACACACTTTGGATTGGTTCAAACTCACTCTCTTCTCAGGCAGAGGAGGAACCACGATGTAAGGATAGGTCACAATCAGGTAGTTCCTCAGGAGCTCAAACTCGCTGTACCTCCTCCACAGAGAGTCGGGCGCTAGGTTACGGCCTTCAGCGACTGCATCCATTGGCCTTTCAAGATAAAGCATACGTCTTTTTGCACAGTCATAAAAGTACAGAAGTAGGTTTATGCAACACAGAGCTGGATGTTTATCAACTTGTCCAACCTGAACCACAGCCTTCCTCTACGATGACCGAGCAGTGAAGTGCGATTCTCACCTCGTTTCAATGAGATATACACTAAACGTCTCCTGCATGTTTACGGCATTTTTCCCGCTTCTTTTCTCAGCCTCAGCGACACAGATCTCCATCCTGCGTATCAGAGTGGAGCCCTCCTCCACCATCTGCAACGTCAGAACACACCGAACCTTCAGGAAACTTCTGCTACCAAAGATTAGCGACAAAAAAGGAGAGGCACATCCTGCTTTTAAATTAGACTGGATGTCTTTTGGGATTTTTTTACTGATCTGTGATTATCCTACCTGAAAAGGTGCTGTTGTAAGGTGGAAAAAAGGTTCCCTGGATGCCCTTCCATTAAACAAAGCCAACAAAAGTTCTCTCTGACTCCTTTTTCTAGTATTAGGGAAAAACTGCCATCTTAGAGCACTAAAATATAAAAACATATATATATATATATATAAAAACTCTGATTACCCTCCAAAAGGATCAAACATAAAGCAGTGTCCTCCGAATGCCTTTCCATCGTATGTATTGGGAAAAAAAGTGCAATATCTACACCTACCAGACATAACAAACAGAATTAAATACCCTCTGGATTTCCTTCTGGTACAAACTATGTTAAAAAAAAGCCTTCAACATGTCCTTTAATGTATAAAATGAGGATAAATCTCCACTGGATGCCCTTCTTATTGATTCAACATAAAAAAACACTCCCTGGATGCCCTTCTACCACATTACATTTGGGAAAAAGGACCTTTCCTGTCAAATATATGAAATGTTTATCATACTCACTGAATACCCTTCCAATAAATTTAACATAAATTACTGTCTTCTGGATGCCTTTCCAGTACGTAACATATTGAGTGCCCTTTAGATGCCCGTAACATATGTATTATGTAAATAAATACCCTTGAATACCCTTCCAAAGAACAGCACACAAAAGCACCCTCTAGATCCTGTTTCAACATGTGCGATGCAAATAGTTCCCTCTGGATGCCCTTCAATTATGAAATGTTGATCTGTACCTTTGGGATACCTTTTAAACTGATTAAACATAAAATACTGATGTCTGCATAAAAAAGGAAAAAGAGACCCTAGATGCCCCTACAAAAAGAGCCCTTAATTTCCTTTACAGCGGATAAACTCTAAATGTGTCAACTGGATGCCCTTCCAACAGTTTAAATGGTCTTTTGGGAGTTTATTCTTGAGCGCTGTTAATGAAGTTTAATGTTTAAGAGAGTCTTTTCTTCTAAACTACAACGATGTCTGTAAAACGACTTTGTGTTCATGAGATGCCAAAAATAAACAAACTAAATGTGCATTTACACTGCCGCTCCAGGCAGATCACCTAAACTCACATTATTGATCAACTGATTAGTTTTTCTGACGCTGAGGGTCGGCTGATGGCCAACAGATATAGCAGATATAACATAGTTGTTGTTATTTGGATTTGACAAAATCCAAAAATATCTGAAATAAAATAAATTTGAAGAATTTAGGACTCGCTCTAAAGAAATCATGTTTTTCATTTTTCTGATGCTGCAGGACATACCATGAGAAAAATAAGAGCAAAATTTTATTTCTGAGTATTTCTGCGTTTAAACCGCCGTGAACCTCTCACAGACCCAAACAGCAGGCTCCGCCCCCAGCATCCCGCTCTGCAGGTCAGACCCCGAAAAGTAAAGAGAACGATGGCGGACCAAGTGTGTGCGTTAGCAGATTGAAATGCTCGTAAGAAAGCTAATTCAGGATATTAGCTAACTCCGATGTTACCTGCTACTTCTACGACAACATCAGCTGTGTTCGGCTACAAGCTAGCATGAAGACGAGTGTGCAGAGCAGCGCTGACTCCGCCCACGACTCAGAGGCGAATCACTAATGAGCTTCTGAAGCTCTGCAGAAGAAAGGTCCTAAAAATGACACAGGTATCATGATTTTGACTAAAAACTTCATAATCACAAAATAAAGATAACTGAGAACATTTTAATCAATTAAAAAAATACTATTGGAGCAGGACTTTAAGAAAAAATGTCAAGTATTGATCTACTGAATGCAGGTTAATCCATCGATCTCTAAATCTGATCTTTCTGTGCCCTGGTGCCCCTATCATACCAGGGGTGCCCTTTTTTCATGTTCATAGCCCTGACCCTCAAACAGCAGAAGAACGCCCCTGTCAGTACCAAACTGTATTAAAACCACACATGAAAATAACCCTAATCTATGAGGTGACAAAAGCTGTTTCTATAGATACAAGCACAAAGTAAATTCGACATTAAAATCGTCTTTTTTAAAGACCAACAGACATCATTAGTTTAGGTTTAAGGACGAAGGAAGATGGATTAGGGTGAACTAAAGAGGACTGTGTTGAGATGAAAGGTTTGTTTGACCTAAAAACGAGGAAATATCCCGTAAAAAGCTGAAGAAAACACACATTACTGTCCCAACAGAACGAGCCTCAGACCGTCTTAGCTAACGTTAGCCATCAACGTTAAAACGACGATTTTTTTTACCGAAATCATGAAAAGTGAAGCCGGAGAGTGAAGCAGGTTTACCGGGATGTTCAGAGCAGCTCCTCCGTCCGCTGATGGTTGTTCTGTTTCACCGTCAGGAACCAGAAAATCCTCTTTAGTGTCCTCCTCCGCCATCCTCCTGATGGGTTACTGAGCCAGAGCGCATGCGCAGATCATCATCAGAAAGAGTCCGACTGCTGCTGCCTCTGTGTGTGTGTGTGTGTGTGTGTGTGTGTCTGTGTGTGTGTGTGTGTGTGTGTGTGTATTAAAGTGGTTTTGTTAACATGCTGATTTACTTTGTGTTTGTTGTGTTTTGTCGACACTCAGGACAGTTTCTCTGTTAGGAAACTTCCTGTTAAATCACCATCACATACCTGACTCTCCTGTCACTCAATGCCAAGCCACACCCCCAACATTATAAAAGCCCGCCCTCAGGCCTTCTTCCTCTTGAGCCCTGACCCTGGATCAGCTGAGAACAAAGGGAGTCTGAATGAGAGAGTAAAAAGGACTGAAACTAAACTTTGTTCGATTCTCCTGATTTCTCTTATTTCTAAAATTGTTTATTCTCTAATATTATTTCTTTAGATTGCTGTCGAACTGAACCCAAGTTTAGTGATGATTTAAAGCCCCGAAGTGGAGGCATTGATTAAGTTAATTCATTAACACCTTCATTTAACTTTATAAGTCCCTTTTTATTTAAATATTTTATGCTGATATATCTTTTTTCTAATTCTTTGATTGAACAGAAAAAATCCTCCACAGAAGACGAAATAAACCTTCTAAACTGGATCCTGTGATTGAATGTTTACTCGGTATAAGATGTTCAATGAGCCAGCATCAGTTTAATCTTCTACACTCCCCATAACTGTGTGTCCTGTGTGTGCATGGTAATTTTAGTTCTAAGTTTTTCAAGAGTTTTTATTTTCATTTAGAGTTTAGATTTTGTGACCCTGGTCATGTGGACATCTTTTCCTGGTGTGTTGTGGTGGAGAAACCCACGTTATAGCTTCAGGTTTACCTCCAAGGGTTCACGACAAATGAAGACTAAAAATACTTCAGAGGACTAAGAAAGAAAACAAAAGACCAGGTGTTTTAGGAAAGGATGTTGGTATCAACAAAAATTAGAATAGAAAAAGTAGAAAAGAGTAAAACTTGATTCATGCCCGCAGGGAAACTTTGGTGTCAGAGAGCAAAAAAACAGAAAACAACCCCCACACAACCTAATTCATATAGATGAGCACAACCCAACACAAAATAAAGATTTAGTTTTTACACTTAGTCTCAAAGAGTTTTACATAGCATCATAAAAACATCATCTGCCCTTTGACCCTCACATCGACTGAGGAAAAAAAACAGAAGAAAAAAAAAAAAACACCTTTCAACAGGTAAAAATAAAAACTTGGATAAATATAAAAAAAAACCTCAGTATGAGCAACAGAGGAGGGTTCCCTCACCCAGGACGGACCTGCAACAGAGGATCTATACAGACTAAAACAGTTCACAACACGTGATGTGCAGAAGATGAAGTGGTTGATGGAGCCGATGAAGGCGGCTTCAGGTGGGGGAGGGAGGGAGGGAGGGCAGGTGTAACAGCAGGAAGGGGAGGAAGGGTACGATACAGGTGGCAGTTGGTGCTGAGGGAATGAGGTTTGGAGAATCTTTGGAAACACAGAGAGAGAGCGAGAGAGCGAGAGAGAGAGAGAGAGAGAGAGAGAGAGAGAGAGAGAGAGAGAGAGAGAGACACCCAGGCCAAACTAAAAGGTGCAGCAGATAATGACAATGACAATTCATTCAATATTAACTCTGTAAATGGAGAGTTAATGCATACAATGCCCTCTAATTGTATCATACTGTATTGTATTGCACATT
Organism: Xyrichtys novacula; assembly: GCA_962446985.1. Taxonomy (NCBI): domain Eukaryota; kingdom Metazoa; phylum Chordata; class Actinopteri; order Labriformes; family Labridae; genus Xyrichtys; species Xyrichtys novacula. The sequence goes on from OY660867.1 coordinate 36,741,117, forward strand.
CATGTGTGTTTGTGTGCACGTGATGTAAACTGGCCCTATAATCTTCCAGTATTTTGATGATTTACACATTTCTATGTGGCAGATTCTAAATAAAGTGACTCTTAATTCCCATTAAAATGTCAGAAAAATGACTTTTTCTCATCATTTCTAACTCTTAAGTCCTAAAACAGTTTTAAAAATTCTAACAGGAACACAGGTTCACAATCTTTTCTGCCCACGACTCCGTAAAATAACAAAGTCATCGACTGGCGACCTTGGCTGACCCTTAAGGAGATCTTGAGCTCCCCTTTTCGGTTCTCGATACACTCTGTAATAGGTTAGTTGGAGACTGAGCTGCCTATAAAAGGAGAGGAGAACTGCTACCAAGGGAGGAAGATGAGCCCTTGTGTGATCTTATTTGAGACTCATTTTGTTTGATCTTGGGAAAAGTTTGTAGGTTTTAATGGAACCTTTATATGTGGACTTTACTGTAAATAAAAATAGTCCCTTCTGAAAAAACAGCAGTCTGCGGAGTTGCCTTCTTACCACCTTCCTCGACCCTTGACCCAAAACTACTTTACAAAGACCCTGAAGAGCAAAGCCAACAACACAAGTTTATAAATAAATAACGCACAAACACACTGTGACCCAATACCAAACAGACCGACACACTCACCCTTCACTACCGAGTGTCACTCATAATGAAGTTACACTCTCAGCTGTGGAGTACGCCTCAATTGAAATGGGACGGTACGAACAAGACGGGCGGGTATGGGACGCCCTCCTCACTCCAGCGGAAAACGGAAAGATTCATCGCCATAGCAACATAAAGATGTGTCCTGTGCAAGGCACTGTTTATTTTTGTAGTAAACGGACATCACGTTCAGTTCTACCTTGTTTCTTCATCCTCCCAGTAAAATCATAAATCCAGTAACCATCACAGTGACAGGAGCTAAATAAGCTTCTGATTGTCAGTGATTCCACACGTCTTTGAACCCCTTCACTATTGGACATGTGCCTGACCAATCAAAACAAATGTCAACACAGAGGAAGATTTCCGAGTTTCATTTGATCTTTCCAAACCACGTCTTTGTGATTCTTTTCTGTCAGTTAGACAAAGGTGGACACATACGCAACTTGTAGGATATGATATGATATGATATAGGGGTATGTGCCACTTTTGACATGCCGGTTCATTGCCTTTCCCATTGATGAACCGGGCTGAGATTTGGTCTACCCCCCCATTTTCGGGTATGCTGAATCTAGAAATACTAATGAACCAGCGATTGGACATTCCTATCAAAAGTTATGGCGAAATGGAAATTTCCCATTGAAAATGAATGGGAGCGGAAAATGGCCAAAGTCAGTGTTTCCAAGTGTTCTACTTTGTCTGGAAATGTTGAAAATGGGTTGTGAGCACTTTTAAGGCCATTTCCTGTCGTTTGAGGGTTAGCCTCTCGGAGTGCTCCTGTGTTAGGGTTAGGATTGGGGAATGACTCCCGTCTCCCTCTAAGTTATGACCCTGCTTGGGTCTTCAAGGAGTGGGGCGTGCACGGGTCTTCGCCCCACCGGACACACTCCCCCGATCCCACTAAGAACACTACTTGTGTTTAATAAATATTGTTTTTAAGTTGGCTTTAATGGGTTGAGTTATTGTTTTTAAATATCTTACATTTTTTTAACTGTTTTTTACACACAAACACACAATACATGAACTACACATGAACTATGTACAAACAATGTGTGCATCATCGACAACGTTTCGACCCGACTTGGGTCTTCTTCAGGTCTGTGCACACATAAGAAAGGGCTGCTGGGCACCAATTCTTCGGTGTTGACAGCAGCTAAAAAAAGAAGAAATGTCCCTGTTCCCTTCTCACCTTTTATACCTTTTAACAAATAATTAACTGAATTTCTCGGATATTTTATGTTATTTTCTACTCTATTTAATTTGAAAATGTTAACCCTTTAACTGCTGATTCTTATTAATCCAAAATAATATATTTATGTTTAACCTGAGGTTAGGCTTAAGGCAGCATTTCTCAAAGTGTGTGGCCCGCCCCCCCAGGGGGGCGCGGAGCCATCTTTAAGAAGCTAACAAGTGGAGGGGATGCAGGGGGTGCATCTACGGCAGGGGGTGCATTCTACGGCATAACACCTGTTAAGTATGCTGCTATCCCCACCTGTACAATGTCCTCCTGAAAGTGTACAAAGACGCTTTCTGCTGTGCTAATTCATGGTGGGAAGTAGCTCAGAAACCAGGGCGGAGATAACCACCATGCCGTGCTATGCCTCTCACATTTTTAAAAGTGGTTACCGTAACTTTAACCCTTAGACAGAAACCAGGGTCATTTCTCTAAAAAATTTAAATTCAAAATTAAAGATTGGAATCTTTTATAAACGTATTATTTGAAGATAATATCTCCAAGCTCGTAATTTGGAATCTTTCTTACAACTAACATTTGAATTGTATGCCCCAAAATCAAAAATTGATCCAACCCCAACCCTACGTTTCAACCTAATCTAAACCCTAGGTCTAGCCTTTACCCTGTGTCTAACCCTAACTCTAGTTCTTACCCCAACAGTAGGTCTAACCCTTACCCTAACCCTAACAAAAGTTATAGCCCTAATCCGAACCCTGGGTTTAACCCTAACCCTAGGTCTAACCCTGACAATAACATTATGTCTAACCCTAACTGTATGTTTAACCCTAGTCCTAGGTTATAACCCTAACTCTAATCTTAGCCCTAACTTTTATTTAGCCCTAGGTGTAACCCTAACCCAGCTCTAATATTAACCATAACCCTAACCCTAACCGTAGTGTTTGAAACTACTATCTAAGGTTGTTATTGAAAATATGTTTAACCACTGACATTTAAAATTTCAGACCCAAAGTCTGAAGTTCTAAAACTATCTGACACTCACACTAGTCTTAAAAAACCCCTAGGGTTAGGGTTAGGGTTAGGGTTAGGGGTTAGGGTTAGGGTTAGGGTTAGGGTTTAGGGTTAGGGTTAGGGTTAGGGGTTAGGGTTAGGGTTTAGGGTTAGGGTTAGGGTTAGGGGTTAGGGTTAGGGTTAGGGGTTAGGGTTAGGATTACGGGAAAAGGGGGACTGTCTCCTAGGATAGGAGACAGGAGGTGCACGGTCCATCCCCCTGTTCCCCGTCCCCCACGACCCCGTTTGGTACTGCTGATTATTAGTGCGGTACGGGCGTCGACCACGCCTCCCGTACCGCACTTCAGTCCATTGTTCATGCTCGTAAGTCATGATTGTTTTTTAATCTTTTTAATTATTTATTACTATTTATTAATGTGGTGTAATTACTAAACTATTTATTTATTGGTGTATCTATCTATGCAATTTATTTATTTATTGAAATGAAGGTATTTAAAACCAAAACAGTATAACAATACAAATGAATTGTTCTTATTTTTTTATGCTTTTTTGTTTTTTTTGTGTAATAAAAATGAAATAAAATGAAATAAAAGTGAAAAAACTAAATAAATTGTGTATGAAAATGAAGAATCGAGGAATAAGTGATGAAAAAAGTGCCCAGTCGCGACGTTTCGACCGCTGTGGGTCTTCTTCAGGCTATGGGCACAAAATAAAATATGTCTGGGCTTGTTTGAGTCTGTTGGTGAGATGC
>OY660867.1:36752240-36764740 GCA_962446985.1 Xyrichtys novacula
ATTTGAGGGCGACTTTGCAAAAAGGGGTGTCCTACCGCTTTTGACCAGAGGTGGCGCTGCACATGTCCGACGGTTAGGGTTAGGGTGAGACTTTGGGCAAGGGGTTAGGGTTAGGGCTGGAGCTATGGTTAGGGTTAGTGGTGGAGCTAGGGTTGGAGCTAGGGTTAGGGTTAGGGTTGGAGCTAGGGTTAGGGTTAGGGTTAGGAAAATGTGAAGATTTTCCCAAAATCTGAAGATTTTCCTAAGTGCGGACCCAATTTTTCACCTTCCAGAATTGTGTTAGGAGCACGTTTCAGGCCACGGGGAGTCCATAGAACCTGATTCTGGGTGAAGTTTTCGGGGGTTGGAGCTTTGGGGCAGGATATAGGGATATGTGCCACTTTTGACATGCCGGTTCATTGCCTTTCCCAATGATGAACCGGGCTGAGATTTGGTCTACCCCCCCATTTTCGGGTATGCTGAATCTAGAAATAGTAATGAACCAGCGATCGGACATTCCTATCAAAAGTTATGGCGAAGTGAAAATTTCCCATTGAAAATGAATGGGAGCGGAAAAATGGCCAAAGTCAGTGTTTGCAAGTGTTGTACTTGTCTGGAAATGTTGAAAATGCATTGTGAGCACGTTTCAGGCCATTTCCTGTCATTTGAGGGCGACTTTGCAAAAGGGGTGTCCTACCGCTTTTGACCAGAGGTGGCGCTGCACATGTCCGACGGTTAGGGTTAGGGTGAGACTTTGGGCAAGGGGTTAGGGTTAGGGCTGGAGCTATGGTTAGGGTTAGTTGTGGAGCTAGGGTTGGAGCTAGGGTTAGGGTTAGGGTTGGAGCTAGGGTTAGGGTTAGGGTTAGGAAAATGTGAAGATTTTCCCAAAATCTGAAGATTTTCCTAAGTGCGGACCCAATTTTTCACCTTCCAGAATTGTGTTAGGAGCACGTTTCAGGCCACGGGGAGTCCATAGAACCTGATTCTGGGTGAAGTTTTCGGGGGTTGGAGCTTTGGGGCAGGATATAGGGATATGTGCCACTTTTGACATGGCGGTTCATTGCCTTTCCCATCGATGAACCGGGCTGAGATTTGGTCTACCCCCCCATTTTCGGGTATGCTGAATCTAGAAATAGTAATGAACCAGCGATCGGACATTCCTATCAAAAGTTATGGCGAAGTGAAAATTTCCCATTGAAAATGAATGGGAGCGGAAAAATGGCCAAAGTCAGTGTTTGCAAGTGTTGTACTTGTCTGGAAATGTTGAAAATGCATTGTGAGCACGTTTCAGGCCATTTCCTGTCATTTGAGGGCGACTTTGCAAAAGGGGTGTCCTACCGCTTTTGACCAGAGGTGGCGCTGCACATGTCCGACGGTTAGGGTTAGGGTGAGACTTTGGGCAAGGGGTTAGGGTTAGGGCTGGAGCTATGGTTAGGGTTAGTTGTGGAGCTAGGGTTGGAGCTAGGGTTAGGGTTAGGGTTGGAGCTAGGGTTAGGGTTAGGGTTAGGAAAATGTGAAGATTTTCCCAAAATCTGAAGATTTTCCTAAGTGCGGACCCAATTTTTCACCTTCCAGAATTGTGTTAGGAGCACGTTTCAGGCCACGGGGAGTCCATAGAACCTGATTCTGGGTGAAGTTTTCGGGGGTTGGAGCTTTGGGGCAGGATATAGGGATATGTGCCACTTTTGACATGCCGGTTCATTGCCTTTCCCATCGATGAACCGGGCTGAGATTTGGTCTACCCCCCATTTTCGGGTATGCTGAATCTAGAAATAGTAATGAACCAGCGATCGGACATTCCTATCAAAAGTTATGGCGAAGTGAAAATTTCCCATTGAAAATGAATGGGAGCGGAAAAATGGCCAAAGTCAGTGTTTGCAAGTGTTCTACTTGTCTGGAAATGTTGAAAATGCATTGTGAGCACGTTTCAGGCCATTTCCTGTCATTTGAGGGCGACTTTGCAAAAAGGGGTGTCCTACCGCTTTTGACCAGAGGTGGCGCTGCACATGTCCGACGGTTAGGGTTAGGGTGAGACTTTGGGCAAGGGGTTAGGGTTAGGGCTGGAGCTATGGTTAGGGTTAGTTGTGGAGCTAGGGTTGGAGCTAGGGTTAGGGTTAGGGTTAGGGTTAGGGTTAGGGTTAGGGTTAGGGTTAGGGTTAGGGTTAGGGTTAGGGGTTAGGGTTAGGGTTAGGGTTAGGGTTAGGGTTAGGGTTAGGGTTAGGGTTAGGGGTTAGGGTTAGGGTTAGGGTTAGGGTTAGGGTTAGGGTTAGGGGGTTAGGGTTAGGGTTAGGGTTAGGGTTAGGGTTAGGGTTAGGGTTAGGGTTAGGGTTAGGGTTAGGGTTAGGGTTAGGGTTAGGGTTAGGGTTAGGGTTAGGGGTTAGGGTTAGGGTTAGGGTTAGGGTTAGGGTTAGGGTTAGGGTTAGGGTTAGGGTTAGGGTTAGGGTTAGGGTTAGGGTTAGGGTTAGGGGTTAGGGTTAGGGTTAGGGTTAGGGTTAGGGTTAGGGGTTAGGGGTTAGGGTTAGGGTTAGGGTTAGGGTTAGGGTTAGGGGTTAGGGTTAGGGTTAGGGTTAGGGTTAGGGTTAGGGGTTAGGGTTAGGGTTAGGGTTAGGGTTAGGGGTTAGGGTTAGGGTTAGGGTTAGGGTTAGGGTTAGGGGTTAGGGTTAGGGTTAGGATATAGGGATATGTGCCACTTTTGACATGGCGGTTCATTGCCTTTCCCATCGATGAACCGGGCTGAGATTTGGTCTACCCCCCCATTTTCGGGTATGCTGAATCTAGAAATAGTAATGAACCAGCGATCGGACATTCCTATCAAAAGTTATGGCGAAGTGAAAATTTCCCATTGAAAATGAATGGGAGCGGAAAAATGGCCAAAGTCAGTGTTTGCAAGTGTTCTACTTGTCTGGAAATGTTGAAAATGCATTGTGAGCACGTTTCAGGCCATTTCCTGTCATTTGAGGGCGACTTTGCAAAAAGGGGTGTCCTACCGCTTTTGACCAGAGGTGGCGCTGCACATGTCCGACGGTTAGGGTTAGGGTGAGACTTTGGGCAAGGGGTTAGGGTTAGGGCTGGAGCTATGGTTAGGGTTAGTTGTGGAGCTAGGGTTGGAGCTAGGGTTAGGGTTAGGGTTGGAGCTAGGGTTAGGGTTAGGGTTAGGAAAATGTGAAGATTTTCCCAAAATCTGAAGATTTTCCTAAGTGCGGACCCAATTTTTCACCTTCCAGAATTGTGTTAGGAGCACGTTTCAGGCCACGGGGAGTCCATAGAACCTGATTCTGGGTGAAGTTTTCGGGGGTTGGAGCTTTGCGGCAGGATATAGGGATATGTGCCACTTTTGACATGCCGGTTCATTGCCTTTCCCATCGATGAACCGGGCTGAGATTTGGTCTACCCCCCCATTTTCGGGTATGCTGAATCTAGAAATAGTAATGAACCAGCGATCGGACATTCCTATCAAAAGTTATGGCGAAGTGAAAATTTCCCATTGAAAATGAATGGGAGCGGAAAAATGGCCAAAGTCAGTGTTTGCAAGTGTTGTACTTGTCTGGAAATGTTGAAAATGCATTGTGAGCACGTTTCAGGCCATTTCCTGTCATTTGAGGGCGACTTTGCAAAAAGGGGTGTCCTACCGCTTTTGACCAGAGGTGGCGCTGCACATGTCCGACGGTTAGGGTTAGGGTGAGACTTTGGGCAAGGGGTTAGGGTTAGGGCTGGAGCTATGGTTAGGGTTAGTTGTGGAGCTAGGGTTGGAGCTAGGGTTAGGGTTAGGGTTGGAGCTAGGGTTAGGGTTAGGGTTAGGAAAATGTGAAGATTTTCCCAAAATCTGAAGATTTTCCTAAGTGCGGACCCAATTTTTCACCTTCCAGAATTGTGTTAGGAGCACGTTTCAGGCCACGGGGAGTCCATAGAACCTGATTCTGGGTGAAGTTTTCGGGGGTTGGAGCTTTGGGGCAGGATATAGGGATATGTGCCACTTTTGACATGCCGGTTCATTGCCTTTCCCAATGATGAACCGGGCTGAGATTTGGTCTACCCCCCATTTTCGGGTATGCTGAATCTAGAAATAGTAATGAACCAGCGATCGGACATTCCTATCAAAAGTTATGGCGAAGTGAAAATTTCCCATTGAAAATGAATGGGAGCGGAAAAATGGCCAAAGTCAGTGTTTGCAAGTGTTCTACTTGTCTGGAAATGTTGAAAATGCATTGTGAGCACGTTTCAGGCCATTTCCTGTCATTTGAGGGCGACTTTGCAAAAGGGGTGTCCTACCGCTTTTGACCAGAGGTGGCGCTGCACATGTCCGACGGTTAGGGTTAGGGTGAGACTTTGGGCAAGGGGTTAGGGTTAGGGCTGGAGCTATGGTTAGGGTTAGTTGTGGAGCTAGGGTTGGAGCTAGGGTTAGGGTTAGGGTTGGAGCTAGGGTTAGGGTTAGGGTTAGGAAAATGTGAAGATTTTCCCAAAATCTGAAGATTTTCCTAAGTGCGGACCCAATTTTTCACCTTCCAGAATTGTGTTAGGAGCACGTTTCAGGCCACGGGGAGTCCATAGAACCTGATTCTGGGTGAAGTTTTCGGGGGTTGGAGCTTTGGGGCAGGATATAGGGATATGTGCCACTTTTGACATGGCGGTTCATTGCCTTTCCCATCGATGAACCGGGCTGAGATTTGGTCTACCCCCCCATTTTCGGGTATGCTGAATCTAGAAATAGTAATGAACCAGCGATCGGACATTCCTATCAAAAGTTATGGCGAAGTGAAAATTTCCCATTGAAAATGAATGGGAGCGGAAAATGGCCAAAGTCAGTGTTTGCAAGTGTTGTACTTGTCTGGAAATGTTGAAAATGCATTGTGAGCACGTTTCAGGCCATTTCCTGTCATTTGAGGGCGACTTTGCAAAAGGGGTGTCCTACCGCTTTTGACCAGAGGTGGCGCTGCACATGTCCGACGGTTAGGGTTAGGGTGAGACTTTGGGCAAGGGGTTAGGGTTAGGGCTGGAGCTATGGTTAGGGTTAGTTGTGGAGCTAGGGTTGGAGCTAGGGTTAGGGTTAGGGTTAGGGTTAGGGTTAGGGTTAGGGTTAGGGTTAGGGTTAGGGTTAGGGTTAGGGGTTAGGGTTAGGGTTAGGGTTAGGGTTAGGGTTAGGGTTAGGGTTAGGGTTAGGGTTAGGGTTAGGGTTAGGTTAGGGTTAGGGTTAGGGTTAGGGTTAGGGTTAGGGTTAGGGTTAGGGTTAGGGTTAGGGTTAGGGTTAGGGTTAGGGTTAGGGTTAGGGTTAGGGTTAGGGTTAGGGTTAGGGTTAGGGTTAGGGTTAGGGTTAGGGTTAGGGTTAGGGTTAGGGTTAGGGTTAGGGTTAGGGTTAGGGTTAGGGTTAGGGTTAGGGTTAGGGTTAGGGTTAGGGTTAGGGTTAGGGTTAGGGTTAGGGTTAGGGTTAGGGTTAGGGTTAGGGTTAGGGTTAGGGTTAGGGTTAGGGTTAGGGTTAGGGTTAGGGTTAGGGTTAGGGTTAGGGTTAGGGTTAGGGTTAGGGTTAGGGTTAGGGGTTAGGGTTAGGGTTAGGGTTAGGGTTAGGGTTAGGGGTTAGGGTTAGGGTTAGGATATAGGGATATGTGCCACTTTTGACATGGCGGTTCATTGCCTTTCCCATCGATGAACCGGGCTGAGATTTGGTCTACCCCCCCATTTTCGGGTATGCTGAATCTAGAAATAGTAATGAACCAGCGATCGGACATTCCTATCAAAAGTTATGGCGAAGTGAAAATTTCCCATTGAAAATGAATGGGAGCGGAAAAATGGCCAAAGTCAGTGTTTGCAAGTGTTGTACTTGTCTGGAAATGTTGAAAATGCATTGTGAGCACGTTTCAGGCCATTTCCTGTCATTTGAGGGCGACTTTGCAAAAGGGGTGTCCTACCGCTTTTGACCAGAGGTGGCGCTGCACATGTCCGACGGTTAGGGTTAGGGTGAGACTTTGGGCAAGGGGTTAGGGTTAGGGCTGGAGCTATGGTTAGGGTTAGTTGTGGAGCTAGGGGGTTGGAGCTAGGGTTAGGGTTAGGGTTGGAGCTAGGGTTAGGGTTAGGGTTAGGAAAATGTGAAGATTTTCCCAAAATCTGAAGATTTTCCTAAGTGCGGACCCAATTTTTCACCTTCCAGAATTGTGTTAGGAGCACGTTTCAGGCCACGGGGAGTCCATAGAACCTGATTCTGGGTGAAGTTTTCGGGGGTTGGAGCTTTGGGGCAGGATATAGGGATATGTGCCACTTTTGACATGCCGGTTCATTGCCTTTCCCATCGATGAACCGGGCTGAGATTTGGTCTACCCCCCCATTTTCGGGTATGCTGAATCTAGAAATAGTAATGAACCAGCGATCGGACATTCCTATCAAAAGTTATGGCGAAGTGAAAATTTCCCATTGAAAATGAATGGGAGCGGAAAAATGGCCAAAGTCAGTGTTTGCAAGTGTTGTACTTGTCTGGAAATGTTGAAAATGCATTGTGAGCACGTTTCAGGCCATTTCCTGTCATTTGAGGGCGACTTTGCAAAAAGGGGTGTCATACCGCTTTTGACCAGAGGTGGCGCTGCACATGTCCGACGGTTAGGGTTAGGGTGAGACTTTGGGCAAGGGGTTAGGGTTAGGGCTGGAGCTATGGTTAGGGTTAGTTGTGGAGCTAGGTTAGGGTTAGGTTGGAGCTAGGGTTAGGGTTAGGGTTGGAGCTAGGGTTAGGGTTAGGGTTAGGAAAATGTGAAGATTTTCCCAAAATCTGAAGATTTTCCTAAGTGCGGACCCAATTTTTCACCTTCCAGAATTGTGTTAGGAGCACGTTTCAGGCCACGGGGAGTCCATAGAACCTGATTCTGGGTGAAGTTTTCGGGGGTTGGAGCTTTGGGGCAGGATATAGGGATATGTGCCACTTTTGACATGCCGGTTCATTGCCTTTCCCAATGATGAACCGGGCTGAGATTTGGTCTACCCCCCCATTTTCGGGTATGCTGAATCTAGAAATAGTAATGAACCAGCGATCGGACATTCCTATCAAAAGTTATGGCGAAGTGAAAATTTCCCATTGAAAATGAATGGGAGCGGAAAAATGGCCAAAGTCAGTGTTTGCAAGTGTTGTACTTGTCTGGAATGTTGAAAATGCATTGTGAGCACGTTTCAGGCCATTTCCTGTCATTTGAGGGCGACTTTGCAAAAGGGGTGTCATACCGCTTTTGACCAGAGGTGGCGCTGCACATGTCCGACGGTTAGGGTTAGGGTGAGACTTTGGGCAAGGGGTTAGGGTTAGGGCTGGAGCTATGGTTAGGGTTAGTTGTGGAGCTAGGGTTAGGGTTAGGGTTGGAGCTAGGGTTAGGGTTAGGGTTGGAGCTAGGGTTAGGGTTAGGGTTAGGAAAATGTGAAGATTTTCCCAAAATCTGAAGATTTTCCTAAGTGCGGACCCAATTTTTCACCTTCCAGAATTGTGTTAGGAGCACGTTTCAGGCCACGGGGAGTCCATAGAACCTGATTCTGGGTGAAGTTTTCGGGGGTTGGAGCTTTGGGGCAGGATATAGGGATATGTGCCACTTTTGACATGCCGGTTCATTGCCTTTCCCATCGATGAACCGGGCTGAGATTTGGTCTACCCCCCATTTTCGGGTATGCTGAATCTAGAAATAGTAATGAACCAGCGATCGGACATTCCTATCAAAAGTTATGGCGAAGTGAAAATTTCCCATTGAAAATGAATGGGAGCGGAAAATGGCCAAAGTCAGTGTTTGCAAGTGTTGTACTTGTCTGGAACTGTTGAAAATGCATTGTGAGCACGTTTCAGGCCATTTCCTGTCATTTGAGGGCGACTTTGCAAAAGGGGTGTCATACCGCTTTTGACCAGAGGTGGCGCTGCACATGTCCGACGGTTAGGGTTAGGGTGAGACTTTGGGCAAGGGGTTAGGGTTAGGGCTGGAGCTATGGTTAGGGTTAGTTGTGGAGCTAGGGTTAGGGTTAGGGTTGGAGCTAGGGTTAGGGTTAGGGTTGGAGCTAGGGTTAGGGTTAGGGTTAGGAAAATGTGAAGATTTTCCCAAAATCTGAAGATTTTCCTAAGTGCGGACCCAATTTTTCACCTTCCAGAATTGTGTTAGGAGCACGTTTCAGGCCACGGGGAGTCCATAGAACCTGATTCTGGGTGAAGTTTTCGGGGGTTGGAGCTTTGGGGCAGGATATAGGGATATGTGCCACTTTTGACATGCCGGTTCATTGCCTTTCCCATCGATGAACCGGGCTGAGATTTGGTCTACCCCCCCATTTTCGGGTATGCTGAATCTAGAAATAGTAATGAACCAGCGATCGGACATTCCTATCAAAAGTTATGGCGAAGTGAAAATTTCCCATTGAAAATGAATGGGAGCGGAAAAATGGCCAAAGTCAGTGTTTGCAAGTGTTGTACTTGTCTGGAACTGTTGAAAATGCATTGTGAGCACGTTTCAGGCCATTTCCTGTCATTTGAGGGCGACTTTGCAAAAGGGGTGTCATACCGCTTTTGACCAGAGGTGGCGCTGCACATGTCCGACGGTTAGGGTTAGGGTGAGACTTTGGGCAAGGGGTTAGGGTTAGGGCTGGAGCTATGGTTAGGGTTAGCTGTGGAGCTAGGGCTGGAGCCAGGCCAGGGCCAGGCCAGGCCAGGCCAGGCCAGGGCCAGGCCAGGCCAGGCCAGGCCAGGCCAGGCCAGGCCAGGCCAGGCCAGGCCAGGCCAGGCCAGGCCAGGCCAGGCCAGGCCAGGCCAGGCCAGGCCAGGCCAGGCCAGGCCAGGCCAGGCCAGGCCAGGGCCAGGCCAGGCCAGGCCAGGCCAGGCCAGGCCAGGCCAGGCCAGGCCAGGCCAGGCCAGGCCAGGCCAGGCCAGGCCAGGCCAGGCCAGGCCAGGCCAGGCCAGGCCAGGCCAGGCCAGGCCAGGCCAGGCCAGGCCAGGCCAGGCCAGGCCAGGCCAGGCCAGGCCAGGCCAGGCCAGGCCAGGCCAGGCCAGGCCAGGCCAGGCCAGGCCAGGCCAGGCCAGGCCAGGCCAGGCCAGGCCAGGCCAGGCCAGGCCAGGGCCAGGCCAGGCCAGGCCAGGCCAGGCCAGGCCAGGCCAGGCCAGGCCAGGCCAGGCCAGGCCAGGCCAGGCCAGGCCAGGCCAGGCCAGGCCAGGGCCAGGCCAGGCCAGGCCAGGCCAGGCCAGGCCAGGCCAGGGCCAGGCCAGGCCAGGCCAGGCCAGGCCAGGCCAGGCCAGGCCAGGCCAGGCCAGGCCAGGCCAGGCCAGGCCAGGCCAGGCCAGGCCAGGCCAGGCCAGGGCCAGGCCAGGCCAGGCCAGGCCAGGCCAGGCCAGGCCAGGCCAGGGCCAGGCCAGGCCAGGCCAGGGCCAGGCCAGGCCAGGCCAGGCCAGGCCAGGCCAGGCCAGGCCAGGCCAGGCCAGGCCAGGCCAGGCCATGGGCCAGGCCAGGCCAGGCCAGGCCAGGCCAGGCCAGGCCAGGCCAGGCCAGGCCAGGCCAGGCCAGGCCAGGCCAGGCCAGGCCAGGCCAGGCCAGGCCAGGGCCAGGCCAGGCCAGGCCAGGCCAGGCCAGGCCAGGCCAGGCCAGGCCAGGCCAGGCCAGGCCAGGCCAGGCCAGGCCAGGCCAGGCCAAGGCCAGGCCAGGCCAGGCCAGGCCAGGCCAGGCCAGGCCAGGCCAGGCCAGGCCAGGCCCAGGCCAGGGCCAGGCCAGGCCAGGCCAGGCCAGGCCAGGCCAGGCCAGGCCAGGCCAGGCCAGGCCAGGCCAGGCCAGGCCAGGCCCAGGCCAGGCCAGGCCAGGCCAGGCCAGGCCAGGCCAGGGCCAGGCCAGGCCAGGCCAGGCCAGGCCAGGCCAGGCCAGGCCAGGCCAGGCCAGGGCCAGGCCCAGGCCAGGCCAGGCCAGGCCAGGCCAGGCCAGGCCAGGCCAGGCCAGGCCAGGCCAGGCCAGGCCAGGCCAGGCCAGGCCAGGCCAGGCCAGGCCAGGCCAGGCCAGGCCAGGCCAGGCCAGGCCCAGGCCAGGCCAGGCCAGGCCAGGCCAGGCCAGGCCAGGCCAGGCCAGGCCAGGCCAGGCCAGGCCAGGCCAGGCCAGGCCAGGGCCAGGCCAGGCCAGGCCAGGGCCAGGCCAGGCCAGGCCAGGCCAGGCCAGGCCAGGGCCAGGCCAGGCCAGGCCAGGCCAGGCCAGGCCAGGGCCCAGGCCAGGCCAGGGCCAGGCCAGGCCAGGCCAGGCCAGGCCAGGCCAGGCCAGGCCAGGGCCAGGGCCAGGCCAGGCCAGGCCAGGCCAGGCCAGGCCAGGCCAGGCCAGGCCAGGCCAGGGCCAGGCCAGGCCAGGCCAGGCCAGGCCAGGCCAGGCCAGGCCAGGCCAGGCCAGGCCAGGCCAGGCCAGGCCAGGCCAGGCCAGGCCAGGCCAGGCCAGGGCCAGGCCAGGCCAGGCCAGGCCAGGCCAGGCCAGGCCAGGCCAGGCCAGGCCAGGCCAGGCCAGGCCAGGCCAGGCCAGGCCAGGCCAGGCCAGGCCAGGCCAGGCCAGGCCAGGCCAGGCCAGGCCAGGCCAGGCCAGGCCAGGCCAGGCCAGGCCAGGCCAGGCCAGGCCAGGCCAGGCCAGGCCAGGCCAGGCCAGGCCAGGCCAGGCCAGGCCAGGCCAGGCCAGGCCAGGCCAGGCCAGGCCAGGCCAGGCCAGGCCAGGCCAGGCCAGGCCAGGCCAGGCCAGGCCAGGCCAGGCCAGGCCAGGCCAGGCCAGGCCAGGCCAGGCCAGGCCAGGCCAGGCCAGGCCAGGGCCAGGGCCAGGGCCAGGGCCAGGCCAGGCCAGGCCAGGCCAGGCCAGGCCAGGCCAGGCCAGGCCAGGCCAGGCCAGGCCAGGCCAGGCCAGGCCAGGCCAGGGCCAGGCCAGGCCAGGGCCAGGCCAGGCCAGGGCCAGGCCAGGCCAGGGTTAGGTTAGGGCCAGGGCCAGGGCCAGGGCCAGGGTTAGGGCCAGGCCAGGTTAGGGCCAGGGTTAGGGCCAGGGTTAGGGTTAGGGTTAGGGTTAGGGCCAGGGTTAGGGTTAGGGTTAGGTTAGGCCAGGGTTAGGAGGTTAGGGTTAGGGTTAGGGTTAGGGTTAGGATATAGGGATATGTGCCACTTTTGACATGGCGGTTCATTGCCTTTCCCATCGATGAACCGGGCTGAGATTTGGTCTACCCCCCCATTTTCGGGTATGCTGAATCTAGAAATAGTAATGAACCAGCGATCGGACATTCCTATCAAAAGTTATGGCGAAGTGAAAATTTCCCATTGAAAATGAATGGGAGCGGAAAAATGGCCAAAGTCAGTGTTTGCAAGTGTTGTACTTGTCTGGAAATGTTGAAAATGCATTGTGAGCACGTTTCAGGCCATTTCCTGTCATTTGAGGGCGACTTTGCAAAAAGGGGTGTCCTACCGCTTTTGACCAGAGGTGGCGCTGCACATGTCCGACGGTTAGGGTTAGGGTGAGACTTTGGGCAAGGGGTTAGGGTTAGGGCTGGAGCTATGGTTAGGGTTAGTTGTGGAGCTAGGGTTGGAGCTAGGGTTAGGGTTAGGGTTGGAGCTAGGGTTAGGGTTAGGGTTAGGAAAATGTGAAGATTTTCCCAAAATCTGAAGATTTTCCTAAGTGCGGACCCAATTTTTCACCTTCCAGAATTGTGTTAGGAGCACGTTTCAGGCCACGGGGAGTCCATAGAACCTGATTCTGGGTGAAGTTTTCGGGGGTTGGAGCTTTGGGGCAGGATATAGGGATATGTGCCACTTTTGACATGGCGGTTCATTGCCTTTCCCATCGATGAACCGGGCTGAGATTTGGTCTACCCCCCCATTTTCGGGTATGCTGAATCTAGAAATAGTAATGAACCAGCGATCGGACATTCCTATCAAAAGTTATGGCGAAGTGAAAATTTCCCATTGAAAATGAATGGGAGCGGAAAATGGCCAAAGTCAGTGTTTGCAAGTGTTGTACTTGTCTGGAAATGTTGAAAATGCATTGTGAGCACGTTTCAGGCCATTTCCTGTCATTTGAGGGCGACTTTGCAAAAGGGGTGTCCTACCGCTTTTGACCAGAGGTGGCGCTGCACATGTCCGACGGTTAGGGTTAGGGTGAGACTTTGGGCAAGGGGTTAGGGTTAGGGCTGGAGCTATGGTTAGGGTTAGTGGAGCCAGGGTTAGGGCCAGGGGGGCCAGGCCAGGGCCAGGCCAGGCCAGGGCCAGGCCAGGCCAGGCCAGGCCAGGCCAGGCCAGGCCAGGCCAGGCCAGGCCAGGCCAGGCCAGGCCAGGCCAGGCCAGGCCAGGCCAGGCCAGGCCAGGCCAGGCCAGGCCAGGCCAGGGCCAGGCCAGGCCAGGCCAGGGCCAGGCCAGGCCAGGCCAGGCCAGGCCAGGCCAGGCCAGGCCAGGCCAGGCCAGGCCAGGCCAGGCCAGGCCAGGCCAGGCCAGGCCAGGCCAGGCCAGGCCAGGCCAGGCCAGGCCAGGCCAGGCCAGGCCAGGCCAGGCCAGGCCAGGCCAGGCCAGGCCAGGCCAGGCCAGGCCAGGCCAGGCCAGGCCA
>OY660867.1:36772240-36774740 GCA_962446985.1 Xyrichtys novacula
GGCCAGGGCCAGGCCAGGCCAGGCCAGGCCAGGCCAGGCCAGGCCAGGCCAGGCCAGGCCAGGCCAGGCCAGGCCAGGCCAGGCCAGGCCAGGCCAGGCCAGGCCAGGCCAGGCCAGGCCAGGCCAGGCCAGGCCAGGCCAGGCCAGGCCAGGCCAGGCCAGGCCAGGCCAGGCCAGGCCAGGCCAGGCCAGGCCAGGCCAGGCCAGGCCAGGCCAGGCCAGGCCAGGCCAGGCCAGGCCAGGCCAGGCCAGGCCAGGCCAGGCCAGGCCAGGGCCAGGCCAGGCCAGGCCAGGCCAGGCCAGGCCAGGCCAGGCCAGGCCAGGCCAGGCCAGGCCAGGCCAGGCCAGGCCAGGCCAGGCCAGGCCAGGCCAGGCCAGGCCAGGCCAGGCCAGGCCAGGCCAGGCCAGGCCAGGCCAGGCCAGGCCAGGCCAGGCCAGGCCAGGCCAGGCCAGGCCAGGCCAGGCCAGGCCAGGCCAGGCCAGGCCAGGCCAGGCCAGGCCAGGCCAGGCCAGGCCAGGCCAGGCCAGGCCAGGCCAGGCCAGGCCAGGCCAGGGCCAGGCCAGGCCAGGCCAGGCCAGGCCAGGCCAGGCCAGGCCAGGCCAGGCCAGGCCAGGCCAGGCCAGGCCAGGCCAGGCCAGGCCAGGCCAGGCCAGGCCAGGCCAGGCCAGGCCAGGCCAGGCCAGGGCCAGGCCAGGCCAGGCCAGGCCAGGCCAGGCCAGGCCAGGCCAGGCCAGGCCAGGCCAGGCCAGGCCAGGCCAGGCCAGGCCAGGGCCAGGCCAGGCCAGGCCAGGCCAGGCCAGGCCAGGCCAGGCCAGGCCAGGCCAGGCCAGGCCAGGCCAGGCCAGGCCAGGCCAGGCCAGGCCAGGCCAGGCCAGGCCAGGCCAGGCCAGGCCAGGCCAGGCCAGGCCAGGCCAGGCCAGGCCAGGCCAGGCCAGGCCAGGCCAGGCCAGGCCAGGCCAGGCCAGGCCAGGCCAGGCCAGGCCAGGCCAGGCCAGGCCAGGCCAGGCCAGGCCAGGCCAGGCCAGGCCAGGCCAGGCCAGGCCAGGCCAGGCCAGGCCAGGGCCAGGCCAGGCCAGGCCAGGCCAGGCCAGGCCAGGCCAGGCCAGGCCAGGCCAGGCCAGGCCAGGCCAGGCCAGGCCAGGCCAGGCCAGGCCAGGCCAGGCCAGGCCAGGCCAGGCCAGGCCAGGCCAGGCCAGGCCAGGCCAGGCCAGGCCAGGCCAGGCCAGGCCAGGCCAGGCCAGGCCAGGCCAGGCCAGGCCAGGCCAGGCCAGGCCAGGCCAGGCCAGGCCAGGCCAGGCCAGGCCAGGCCAGGCCAGGCCAGGCCAGGCCAGGCCAGGCCAGGCCAGGCCAGGCCAGGCCAGGCCAGGCCAGGCCAGGCCAGGCCAGGCCAGGCCAGGCCAGGCCAGGCCAGGCCAGGCCAGGCCAGGCCAGGCCAGGGCCAGGCCAGGCCAGGCCAGGCCAGGCCAGGCCAGGCCAGGCCAGGCCAGGCCAGGCCAGGCCAGGCCAGGCCAGGCCAGGCCAGGCCAGGCCAGGCCAGGCCAGGCCAGGCCAGGCCAGGCCAGGCCAGGCCAGGCCAGGCCAGGCCAGGCCAGGCCAGGCCAGGCCAGGCCAGGCCAGGCCAGGCCAGGCCAGGCCAGGCCAGGCCAGGCCAGGCCAGGCCAGGCCAGGCCAGGCCAGGCCAGGCCAGGCCAGGCCAGGCCAGGCCAGGCCAGGCCAGGCCAGGCCAGGCCAGGCCAGGGCCAGGCCAGGCCAGGCCAGGCCAGGCCAGGCCAGGCCAGGCCAGGCCAGGCCAGGCCAGGCCAGGCCAGGCCAGGCCAGGCCAGGCCAGGCCAGGCCAGGCCAGGCCAGGCCAGGCCAGGCCAGGCCAGGCCAGGCCAGGCCAGGCCAGGCCAGGCCAGGCCAGGCCAGGCCAGGCCAGGCCAGGCCAGGCCAGGCCAGGCCAGGCCAGGCCAGGCCAGGCCAGGCCAGGCCAGGCCAGGCCAGGCCAGGCCAGGCCAGGCCAGGCCAGGCCAGGCCAGGCCAGGCCAGGCCAGGCCAGGCCAGGCCAGGCCAGGCCAGGCCAGGCCAGGCCAGGCCAGGCCAGGCCAGGCCAGGCCAGGCCAGGCCAGGCCAGGCCAGGCCAGGCCAGGCCAGGCCAGGCCAGGCCAGGCCAGGCCAGGCCAGGCCAGGCCAGGCCAGGCCAGGCCAGGCCAGGCCAGGCCAGGCCAGGCCAGGCCAGGCCAGGCCAGGCCAGGCCAGGCCAGGCCAGGCCAGGCCAGGCCAGGCCAGGCCAGGCCAGGGCCAGGCCAGGCCAGGCCAGGCCAGGCCAGGCCAGGCCAGGCCAGGCCAGGCCAGGCCAGGCCAGGCCAGGCCAGGCCAGGCCAGGCCAGGCCAGGCCAGGCCAGGCCAGGCCAGGCCAGGCCAGGCCAGGCCAGGCCAGGCCAGGCCAGGCCAGGCCAGGCCAGGCCAGGCCAGGCCAGGCCAGGCCAGGCCAGGCCAGGCCAGGCCAGGCCAGGCCAG
>OY660868.1:7500-12500 GCA_962446985.1 Xyrichtys novacula
TAACCCTAACCCTAACCCTAACCCTAACCCTAACCCTAACCCTAACCCTAACCCTAACCCTAACCCTAACCCTAACCCTAACCCTAGCCCTAACCCTAACCCTAGCCTGGGCCCTAACCCTAACCCTAACCCTAACCCTAACCCTAACCTAACCCTAACCCTAACCCTAACCCTAGCCCTAACCCTAACCCTAACCCTAACCATAGGTCTAACCCTAACCCTAACCATAGGTCTAACCCTAACCCTAACCTTAGGGGGTTAATAAATAAATAAATTAATAAATAAATTAATAAACAAATAAATAAATAACATCATATATTGCATGGTAAATCATCTACAAGGGTGCTAAAGGGTTAAAAGAGCAAATACAAAAAGGGTTATAATTTAGTTAAAAAATAAGGAAATTCATTGTATTTTTCTCTGGGAGAGTATAAAAGGCAGAGCAGAGGAGGAAAATTCATTTTCACTCTGACAGCCACCAAGTAAAGACCTACTGCATTTAAACTACTGTTTGCTTTATGTTGTGTGTGCCTTGGCCTGAGGAAGACCAACACAGGTCGAAACGTAGCATCATAGGCACACAATAGGAAGGCTAAGAATAGTTATCATTGTGAAAAACAAATAAAAACATTCTAAAAAAATTAAAAAACAAAAAAATACAAAAAAATAAAAAAATACAAAAAAATGTAAAAACAGTTATAGTTTATTTTGAGGGTATTTAATCACAGTTTTTGTTAATTAAGAAGTTCAAATAAGAACAAAATCAACATTTTATTTTAAGAAAGGGTTTAAAAACAGTTATTTTATTTTGTATTACAAACAGCATCTCTATAAAAACAATCATAATCTCATTTAAGTAAAATCTTTATAAAAAAAACAACAAGGAAATCACAATTTTGTTTAAGAAAGAGTTTAATTTCATTTATTTCTGTGGGATAAAATCACAATTTTAATTTAAATATATAAAAATCTTAAAACAAAGTATGATGGCCACTCCACGCAGGAGTGGCTTTGACGGCTGGACGGAGGTCCGCTTTGGCCGTAAAGGCCAGCGCTTCCGCCAGCCATTCCGGGACCGGGGGAACGTGTTCGGTCGAGGGAAGGCCCGTGCATTCCCCGCTCCCTATGGGAGACGGGATTCATTCCCCAAACCTGTCCAGCCAGTGCCTCACTCACATAGGCCGCCACGTGAACCTGGTCCCACTGCTAAACCCTACACCTCAGGGGAGGTGAGGAGACAACCAGCTGACCCAGAATTTGGGCAGCTGGTGAGGAAGATGTTTAGCCTCATTAAAGTAGCGCATCATCTTCGTAATGTTGACCCCAAATCCAGGAAAGTGGAGCCCAAGATTATCACCAGGATGGTAGAGATCTTGTCAACCATGATAAAGCCGGCAGTTCCTACCCCAGAGACTATGGAACTGATTAAGGACAATGCTGAAGCCTGGGGTTACAACACTATTTCCACTTTGGTCAACCACTACGAACTGGGTTTTGATGAAGTCATGTTTGAACTCCAAGAGTTAATGATCCCACAATGGCGAGATGCGTTTGAGGTGGCGGTGCGTTGGGCGAAGAGAAACTTGCCCCGCATCACGGATGAGGCTATAGGCGTAGCATACGCCAGGATTTCAGGATATGTTAAAGATTCGGCCTCAAATGTCGGTGGAGATGAGTCCAAGATCTTTGACATACAACCCCAGCCACCAATCCAACCAGTGAAAATAGTACAGTCCCTTGAGAAGCCGATAGCTCCCAGTCACGAGCTGCAGAAACGACCAACGGCCAAACAGGCCACAGAGGTCAAAAAGGTCAAGCAGGACCGCTCTGCATCGGCATTTGTTCCACGACCTGTAGGGAAAATAGATCAGCCACAACCTATCGCCAAGCAGGCTACAAAGGTCACACAGGTCAAGCAAAACGATGACCACTCTGGAGGGGCAGTTACTCCTAAATTACAGAGGGAACAACGACACATTACACGGGACAGAGATCAAACATTAGGCCAAACAGGGGTCAGAGTCCAGGAGACACACAAGGTCAAGAGTCCAGATCTAGAAGAACCAGACTCAGGGTTTGATGAAGGAGATGTCTTCCTGGACTCATTGGATTTCTCCACTAATTTAGAGCCACCACTGTTTGAAGTAGGGATGTAGGATTAGTTCTAGCCTGGACCCAGGCTCTAACCCTAACCCTAACCCTAGCCCTAACCCTAACCCTAGCCTGGGCCCTAACCCTAACCCTAACCCTAGCCCTAACCCTAACCTGGGCTCTAACCCTAACCCTAACCCTAACCCTAGCCCTAACCCTAACCCTAACCCTAACCATAGGTCTAACCCTAACCCTAACCATAGGTCTAACCCTAACCCTAACCTTAGGGGGTTAATAAATAAATAAATTAATAAATAAATTAATAAACAAATAAATAAATAACATCATATATTGCATGGTAAATCATCTACAAGGGTGCTAAAGGGTTAAAAGAGCAAATACAAAAAGGGTTATAATTTAGTTAAAAAATAAGGAAATTCATTGTATTTTTCTCTGGGAGAGTATAAAAGGCAGAGCAGAGGAGGAAAATTCATTTTCACTCTGACAGCCACCAAGTAAAGACCTACTGCATTTAAACTACTGTTTGCTTTATGTTGTGTGTGCCTTGGCCTGAGGAAGACCAACACAGGTCGAAACGTAGCATCATAGGCACACAATAGGAAGGCTAAGAATAGTTATCATTGTGAAAAACAAATAAAAACATTCTAAAAAAATTAAAAAACAAAAAAATACAAAAAAATAAAAAAATACAAAAAAATGTAAAAACAGTTATAGTTTATTTTGAGGGTATTTAATCACAGTTTTTGTTAATTAAGAAGTTCAAATAAGAACAAAATCAACATTTTATTTTAAGAAAGGGTTTAAAAACAGTTATTTTATTTTGTATTACAAACAGCATCTCTATAAAAACAATCATAATCTCATTTAAGTAAAATCTTTATAAAAAAAACAACAAGGAAATCACAATTTTGTTTAAGAAAGAGTTTAATTTCATTTATTTCTGTGGGATAAAATCACAATTTTAATTTAAATATATAAAAATCTTAAAACAAAGTATGATGGCCACTCCACGCAGGAGTGGCTTTGACGGCTGGACGGAGGTCCGCTTTGGCCGTAAAGGCCAGCGCTTCCGCCAGCCATTCCGGGACCGGGGGAACGTGTTCGGTCGAGGGAAGGCCCGTGCATTCCCCGCTCCCTATGGGAGACGGGATTCATTCCCCAAACCTGTCCAGCCAGTGCCTCACTCACATAGGCCGCCACGTGAACCTGGTCCCACTGCTAAACCCTACACCTCAGGGGAGGTGAGGAGACAACCAGCTGACCCAGAATTTGGGCAGCTGGTGAGGAAGATGTTTAGCCTCATTAAAGTAGCGCATCATCTTCGTAATGTTGACCCCAAATCCAGGAAAGTGGAGCCCAAGATTATCACCAGGATGGTAGAGATCTTGTCAACCATGATAAAGCCGGCAGTTCCTACCCCAGAGACTATGGAACTGATTAAGGACAATGCTGAAGCCTGGGGTTACAACACTATTTCCACTTTGGTCAACCACTACGAACTGGGTTTTGATGAAGTCATGTTTGAACTCCAAGAGTTAATGATCCCACAATGGCGAGATGCGTTTGAGGTGGCGGTGCGTTGGGCGAAGAGAAACTTGCCCCGCATCACGGATGAGGCTATAGGCGTAGCATACGCCAGGATTTCAGGATATGTTAAAGATTCGGCCTCAAATGTCGGTGGAGATGAGTCCAAGATCTTTGACATACAACCCCAGCCACCAATCCAACCAGTGAAAATAGTACAGTCCCTTGAGAAGCCGATAGCTCCCAGTCACGAGCTGCAGAAACGACCAACGGCCAAACAGGCCACAGAGGTCAAAAAGGTCAAGCAGGACCGCTCTGCATCGGCATTTGTTCCACGACCTGTAGGGAAAATAGATCAGCCACAACCTATCGCCAAGCAGGCTACAAAGGTCACACAGGTCAAGCAAAACGATGACCACTCTGGAGGGGCAGTTACTCCTAAATTACAGAGGGAACAACGACACATTACACGGGACAGAGATCAAACATTAGGCCAAACAGGGGTCAGAGTCCAGGAGACACACAAGGTCAAGAGTCCAGATCTAGAAGAACCAGACTCAGGGTTTGATGAAGGAGATGTCTTCCTGGACTCATTGGATTTCTCCACTAATTTAGAGCCACCACTGTTTGAAGTAGGGATGTAGGATTAGTTCTAGCCTGGACCCAGGCTCTAACCCTAACCCTAACCCTAGCCCTAACCCTAACCCTAGCCTGGGCCCTAACCCTAACCCTAACCCTAGCCCTAACCCTAACCTGGGCTCTAACCCTAACCCTAACCCTAACCCTAGCCCTAACCCTAACCCTAACCCTAACCATAGGTCTAACCCTAACCCTAACCATAGGTCTAACCCTAACCCTAACCTTAGGGGGTTAATAAATAAATAAATTAATAAATAAATTAATAAACAAATAAATAAATAACATCATATATTGCATGGTAAATCATCTACAAGGGTGCTAAAGGGTTAAAAGAGCAAATACAAAAAGGGTTATAATTTAGTTAAAAAATAAGGAAATTCATTGTATTTTTCTCTGGGAGAGTATAAAAGGCAGAGCAGAGGAGGAAAATTCATTTTCACTCTGACAGCCACCAAGTAAAGACCTACTGCATTTAAACTACTGTTTGCTTTATGTTGTGTGTGCCTTGGCCTGAGGAAGACCAACACAGGTCGAAACGTAGCATCATAGGCACACAATAGGAAGGCTAAGAATAGTTATCATTGTGAAAAACAAATAAAAACATTCTAAAAAAATTAAAAAACAAAAAAATACAAAAAAATAAAAAAATACAAAAAAATGTAAAAACAGTTATAGTTTATTTTGAGGGTATTTAATCACAGTTTTTGTTAATTAAGAAGTTCAAA